>CAUYRT010006353.1:0-60045 GCA_963574885.1 Lepilemur ruficaudatus | reverse complement strand
TAGTAGCATTGGAAATTTTCTTTACAAGATGTTGCTTTTATATATTTTAGAAAATCATGAAAAACTATGTATATTGACAGCCGAATTATTAGAATATTGTAATGCTCAGAAAAGTCAACCGTCCTATAGACCGAGAATTGGAGATGCATGCTGTGCCAAATACACAAGTAAGGTTCTTTTAACTAAAATATTAAAGGGAAAATATTTAGTCTGTTTTCTTTTATGAGAGAATATGTAGATTTTATTTTAGATGCATATTTCATTTAATTAGATAGAAAAATTAAATGCAAAGTTGTGAATTTAATTGATTCAGTTTTTCTATCCTGTGTAGATCATTTTTAGGCAAGGATGTAGCTAGAGTTATACAAATCTGTCAGTACTTATAGATAACCAACACAAGAAAACCATACTCTATTATAATGGATCAATAACATTATGAAAAGAGGGATTACAAATAATTTATAGAGCTCTATATGTGAATGTACTAAATAAAAGAATGAAATGCCTCAGACTTGGCTCGTTGATTTCGGTATACTTTTAGCCATTTTCCTGTTTAATATTTCATGTTAACAAATTTCCTTTGCCAACAACACATGCAGTGAATATTCTGGTCTGCTTCCAGGATCGAGGTAAAGTGGAGCTGGAGCCACGTCATATGGCTTTTAGGGGCCACAGTTGGGAGGCCTGTTACTGGGGGTGTGGATGGGTGTGGCTCCTGCCAGTCCCCGGCGGCCCAGCAGGACTGGAGATGAGTTCACAGTGGGACAGGGCTGTTTCCAGGCAGGGATTGAGGTCTGAGAGTCTGCCACTGCATCTTGGGACTGCCTTCTCAAAGCAGTCCTCCTTAATCTTGGGCTCCTCTAGAGTTTGGAAACCTACCTGGATCCCAAAGCTCCCACAAAGGAACTTTTGTCTGTGAATGGCTACCAAATTATTTCTGCAGGGAAGACCCAAGCTGGGGACCTCCTGTTCCATCATCTTGCTGATGTCATGCCCTACTTTTGTTTTTCTTTTGTATGACAACTGTAACTATGCTTTTCTTCCCTTTCTTCCGAATAGAAATAATTTTTGGTTAGGTAAATATTTTGTATTACTTTATTAGGACTGCATAAACACTATTCACAGCTGAGCCATGTAGTATACTATGATTGTATTTCTCTTTTGCCAATTCTATTGTTAGTGTTCTTTATACCTTCATTAATTATCTTCACTGCATTAATCTAAATTCCCTCAAATAACACTTCTGTGTACTTTATCAACTTTTATCATATTAGAGGCATCTTTATTCAGTCTTCCAACCTCTTATCCACACTGCTTGTCATCCAGACCTGAGCTGTCATCCCGGGGTTTTTCCTTCATCATGCTGAGGATTGTTTCAATACTGCCCCTGTTTTCTGTATTTCTTTTCCACCCCACCTTGTTAGCTAGATTTCTCCCTCCTTCATCTCACCTTGTTTTTTGGACCACAGACTTCCTTTTTGATTTATTCCAGCATTGGGTGGATCTCATCCTCCAGAACCTCAGGAAAGTTACATGTAAGATAAATTCTCTTATCTCCTTATCTCCCATGTTTGAAAAGTATTCATTCTACCCTAATAGTTAATTGATAGCTTGCCTGGATATAGACTTCTAGATTAAAAATCATCTTCCCCTTAAAATTTTGAAGGCATTGCTTTTATTGTGTTTTAGCTGTTGGTGTTTCTGGTCAAAAGATACATGTCATTCCAATTCTCCCAACTTTGTACATATTTTTGTGGGATTTTTAGTATCCTCTTCAATCTCATGTTTTGAAATTTATGATATGACTTGGTGTGGTGGTTTTCTTCCATTGTGCTTTAGTAGGTGAGTCCGTTAGAAATTCGTGAGCTTCAGTTTTGAGAAATTTTCTTGAATTAAGGCTTTTATTGCCTTTTTTTTCCTGTTTTAGGAACTCTTAGTCTTCTAATATTGGACTTGAACTCTTCTAAGTTTCTTTTCTCTTTCATCATTTTTGTTTTTTCAAGAAGTTTCTTTAGTTTCATCTTCTACATTGAGGTTTTCATTTCTGATATTTTTAGTTTCAGTAGTTTTTTGTTGTTGTTGTTATGTTTTTTCTGTGTTTTAATACTATCCCGTTGCTGTTTTCAAGGATGGAATGTCATTTCTCCAAGGATATTACTATCATTCTTTTAACTTTGTCTGCTTCCTCCTTTCTGTTTCCTCAAGGTCCTGTTAGGTTTGTTTTAGTGTCCTCTGTCATGTTAGAGGCTTTCTTCAAATATCTGGTGATCCTTTGCTGTTCACGTATTTTGGATGGGGCACTAAGAAGTTATTTGGGAGTTTCTTTGTGTGTGGGCAGGGCTTGTCCACTGGGGCCGTCACTGTGGGTGATCTGGCTTTGCCATTTCATTGGAGACTCCCCAAGCACTACCTTGAAGTGCTCTGACTTAGGATAGCAATCTCCTCCTTGAGCACAGTTTGCCTGATTAGTGTTAAACTCTCCTCTTCTGCTCTGCCTCATGTTCCCCAGTTCATGATCTCTCCAGAGAAGAAACCTCTGTTCGTCTGCCCTTGCACAGGAACAGTTACCTGGAAGGAGGGAAGGTATCCTAAGTTTTATTAAAATGAACATAAAACTCACCATTCACTTTAGCAGCTTTATAAAAATAGGTATTGTATGTAAATGTGTTTGTGAGCTAAAGTCTACTGATATGTCTTGGGAAGTAACTCTGCTTCTTTTGCCCAACCCTCGTTTCCAGCTCTGTCTGTCCTCCTCCTTTTGGACCAGTAGCACCAGTTACTGAGCCTTGGAGCTTGGGGTTTGGGAGGCATACAAGATGCCTCTTGGCTTCCCCGCTGCCCGCTTTGGTTGCCCTACCAAAATAGCTCCGAGATTGTTTTCATTCATGCATCTGCTTTCCAGCTTCCAGTGTTATATTGTCTTCCCTCGTGTTCTCTATCCTTCTGGTTTTGTGCCTTTTTAAAAACAAATCCTGTTACTATCTCTTTAGTAAGATTTGGAAGGAGTAGAGGTAAATACTTGTATTTAATCTGGACTCTAACCAGAAATCTTGGCATGAATTTTTTTTTTTTTTTTTTGAGACAGAGTCTCACTTGTTGCCCGGGCTAGAGTGAGTGCTGTGGTGTCAGCCTAGCTCACAGCAACCTCAAACTCCTGGGCTCAAGCAGTCCTTCTGCCTCAGCCTCCCAAGTGGCTGGGACTACAGGCATGTGCCACCATGCCCGGCTAATTTTTTCTATATATTTTTAGTTGGCCAATTAATTTCTTTCTATTTATAGTACAGACGGGGTCTTGCTCTTGCTCAGGCTGGTTTCGAACTCCTGACCTTGAGCGATCCGCCCGCTTCGGCCTCCCAGAGTGCTAGGATTACAGGTGTGAGCCACCACGCCTGGCCTTGGCATGAATTTTTAAGTGATATAAATGTAACCGTGAATAACCATCTTAAAGTAGGGGGTTGGTCATTGACTGTAACTGCTTACCTGAGATTTCATTACATTTTCAGGTGATGATTTCTGGTATCGTGCAATTGTTCTGGAAACATCAGACACGGATGTTAAAGTGCTCTATGCAGACTATGGAAACATTGAAACCCTGCCTCTTTCCAGAGTGCAGCCAATCACTTCCAGCCACCTGGAGCTTCCATTCCAAGTTATTAAATGTTCACTAGAAGGTAGACAATTAAGCTACTTTCCAATTTGGGTGTCTGTGGGAATTTGTTTACCTTTATGCTTCATAGCTCTAAGTCTGAATCAAATGGATATTTCAAGTAACTGCTCGGAATTTTAAATACCAAGCAGAGTTTTCAGAGAAATTTCATATTCTTTATTCTCACAAAAACTATGTTCACTTGGTCTGCCTTTGTTTTACAGGTCAGTTTCAGAGTGCCCAGGTTCCCTGGTTGCAAAACCTAGTAAATGGCAGGGCCAGCATATGGACCAGGTCATCTGACCTCTCATCTGGGGTCTTTCTGCTTTGTCACACCTCTCTTTAGGGACTAAAGACATTCCAGTGACACCACTGTTGGCTTCCTTACTATGCACACTAAATCTGCATATATTCAACTCTGCAGTTGGAATATAAATGAAGTGAACGAAAATACCTAGAGTAGCTTTTAATTGTTATTCCTATTTTCTTTACACAGAAGCCCTAGCAAGTAATACCATACTGATTCTCACAGTCCACTTTGGTTTTGACTCAGAGTTCAAGAATTATCTTTATTATTGTTTGCTTCTTCCATTAGAATGTGTGAGGCAGACACTGTGTCTGTTTTGTGTGCCCCAGACTGAGATTAGTGCTTGGTGCCTTATAGGTGACCAAAAAATATTTATTGAGTAATTTTTTTTAATGCAACAGCAGTAGTACATCAAAACTTAACCTAAATTCACCCAAAATCAGAAAGCCTTTGTTTATTATTCTTAGATAATTTATCTAAGTGTTATCATTTTTAAAGGGATTTGAAGACTGTAATATTTCATTTATTTCCCCAGGACTAATGGAATTGAATGGAAGCTCCTCTCAATTAATAATAGTACTACTGAAAAATTTCATGTTGAATCACAATGTAATGCTTTCTGTGAAAGAAGTTACTAAGAATGTCCATACAGTGTCAGTTGAGAAATGTTCTGAGAATGGCACTGTCAGCGTAGCTGATAAGCTGGTGGCGTCTGGTCTGGCAAAAAACGTCACATCAACAAAGCAAAGTGCTTTAAATAAAGGTATTTTTAAAGTGTAATTAATAAGGGATGTAAAGTGTAATGAATAACAGATAATCAGTTTAGTTGACCTGACCTTTCCTCACTGCCTGTGGCCACTCTCCTCTTCCTCCTCCTTTCCGTATCCGGTGGCAGGACTGTGATTCCTGTTGCTACTGCGGAGGAGCCACCTGGGTGGTAGTGGTCCTCCGATCCAGGTCTTCCTTAGATCGGGCTCCCTCCGCACCGTCGTTGTGAGAGTTGATGCCGAGAGCTTTGGAAATGTCAGGCATTCTGCACGCGCCCTACTTCCTCAGTTTACTTTTGATCCTGATCAAAATGAGAACAACTCATACTTTTGAGGTTGGATCTCCCTGGTACTTCGTAAGATGTGCGTTTGGCAGGCCTGCCCTCAGTCAAAGAGAGATTCCATATACGATAGACAAAGGACCTAGACCTTGGTGATGTGGGTGTTAACTTGGTTAAATCAGGGTCACAGTAGTAGATCATCAGGCCCAAATGGGTCACAATCCAGTTCTTTGCAGTTGGAGCCAGTGCACAAGGGGCAGATCTGTTACATGTTCAGACTCCGAGTTTTTCTTATTATTTATTTGTATGTTATCTAATGACTCTTTTGTATTTGCTTCTAGAAAAGACATGTAGAATGAATTGCTGCTGCACAGAGTTGCAGAAACAAGTAGGTAAAATTTCCTCTGGGTAAAATTATACTCCTAGCATTTTCAGAAGTTAAATTATGCTATTTCTTTTTCTCCTATAGATTGAAAAACACGAACAGATTCTTCTCTTCCTCCTAAACAACCCAACAAATCAAAATAAATTTATTGAAATGAAAAAACTGTTAAAAAGTTAAGATAAGTTTGTTTTTGCCACTTCTGTTGTCACCAGTAGGATGTCTCCGGTTGTGTTGTCGGGATGGATCTAATGGAGTGAAACCCCTTGTAAGGCTGTACTTTATTTTGTGATCTAATAATCTCAGGTTTGGTTGCAAATGTTTTTGCTGTCTTCCTAGGTTTGATCTGATCATTTTCCTTGGACACTGCTAATGGAACTGAGCCCAGGGGTGTTCTAGTTGCATCAGCCTTTCCTTGTTTGATTTTGAGAATGCTCATGTTATTGACACGTGGAGGGACTTGTAAAAATTGTTGTGAGGTAAAGCTTAGCCTTGAATTCTTTGTCTAGATTTGAAATTAACTCAGCTCTCATTGTGCACACTGCTATAAACATGTTTAGCACTTTTTATAAGGTGTATCTAAGGGACCAGGAACGGAAGTGGGCTGCACTGACAATATATTTCATTTCAAAACAAAACGTACTCCCCCTTTTGGCTGTGGTGTTTGTACTGTTGAAAGAACATACTGGTGAGTTTTAAACCAATAGGTCCCGCTCTCTTTTTTTGCTGTCTGGGATCCTTTGTCCTGAGACAGCTTTCAGAAATTCCTTTATGATCAATAGCCAATTAGAACTTGTGATCAGAGTGAAGTTGTCCTTCGTACCAGTTTGAGTTTATATCAATTCCAGCCAAAAGCAGAGGAACTTTGATTTACTTGATATGTATGCTTTTGTTGACTAAGGTGCAGTTTATATTAGACTGTTTGGAAATAGCCCAAGAGGCCATATTGCTCTTTGTGAATCTTTTATGAGCACAATAATTCTCAAGTAGGAAACAACTGTGTTAGAACATATTTTCCATGTGATAATGTACTGTTTCTTCTTTGTTTTTAAGAATGTACAGCTGAGTTCTAAGCTAAATGTCATTAATGCAAGATCAACAGTGTTGAGTCTTATGATTTATTTATTTCATTTACGAATTTTGAGTTTTTAATAAATGCTGCTTTACAGTTGCAATTACAACCTTCAGTCCTTTCTGATACATTGTCTTAGATGCTGACTGCTTTGTGTGCTTGAATTTAACATCTTTAATGGTGATTTTAATTTTATAGATTAAGGAACATGCGATGATGTGGACTTCTGGAAGTTAGTCTTAGCACCAAGTCAGCGTATTTTTAACTAAGTTGGTTAACTTGTATGTGCTTTTTATCTGTGCAGTAGCTTTTTTCATAAGGGTATTATTAAGAGTGTGTACACATGCAGTTTAAGATGAAACTTTTATTGTTTCTAGGTAGATTAAAAATAGGGCTTAGGCCGGGCGCGGTGGCTCAACGCCTGTAATCCTAACACTCTGGGATGCCGAGGCGGGCGGATCACTCAAGGTCAGGAGTTCGAAGCCAGCCTGAGCAAGAGCGAGACCCCGTCTCTGCTAAAAATAGAAAGAAATTAATTGGCCAACTAAAAATACATAGAAAAAAATTATCCGGGCATGGTGGCACATGCCTGTAGTCCCAGCTACTCGGGAGGCTGAGGCAAGGAAGATCACCTGAGCCCAGGGGTTTGAGGTTGCTGTGAACTAGGCTACGCCACGGCACTCATTCTAGGCCGGGTGACAGAGTGAGACTCTGTCTCAAAAATAAATGAATAAAAATAGGGCTTAGGAGCTTTAAAAAACTTGATTAAAATCATAGTAGTTGAACTGGCTTTTAGCCCTACTGTGGGAATAAATAGATGTTGTCTATATTTGAATACAGTATAATACCTTATATAAGGATACTGCCTTATTTAAAAAGCACTTTTACACATCTAGGCACATAATTAGTCTTCATAATACCTTTGAAAAGGATGTAGAGTCCATTTTACAGATGAGAAGGCTGAGGCTCAGAGAGGTTATTTACATAGCTGCCCCAAATCACACACATAGACTGGAAACGAGGTCTTTACAACTTAAAGCTAAGTTCTGTTTACTGCCCTTTGCTGCTACCTGCATGCTATGCTACTGTATCTTTTTAGTTTAGATCAGTTTTATAGGGCATGAAACTAGGGTGTTACTTTATTAGAAAGAAACTTAAGTACATGGTTGCTTAAGCGTTTAAGCATACTTCCTTCATTGTGGTGAAAATACAACTGAATATTTACTCCTTTAAATTCTTCCTAAAGATAGAGATGTGTTTATATTTCAGCATCTTTGGAGAAATTTGTTAATGTAAAGTTGCTAAAGTGGGAGTGTTATGAGAACATAAAACCCTCTGTAATCTATTGCCCAAAAGTGATTCTTGAACAGACAAGTTAATGTCCACTATTTTTTATACTTGAAGGAGAGTGCCAACAGCTGTATTTTATATTTGTGAAGGGGAGTATAGACCGCTATACTTAACATATAGCATGTATGGTGGTTAATTTTTTTAACTGACTTAAATGCGTATTTTCAGTTAAAAGTGAATACTTGGTTTGCTTGCACTTAAAATAGAAATTAAGAACCATAGTGATTGAGTTTTTATATAAGACATAATGATAGTCGATTTTTCTCTTTCAGAAACAGCCTCTTTTGGAGATACACAGTGTCTTTAGGAGAAAGGAAACAGCAAAGGCTAGACTTAGTAGAGGAAGTACAGCATCTTGTGGAGGTGTTATGGGAGTCTTTTCTTTGCTTTTTCTTTAATGACCTTTTATGCCTCCATTTTTGCCGTCCATTCTTCTATTAGATTGGTCGCTTTTATTCCTGCCCCCCCACCCAAGTTCCTCCCACCAAGTAAATGTTGCCTAAAAGATTCATCCCAAATTTATGGGAATACTGGGAAGGAATACAGGGGATTTCTACTGTATATATAACTTCATTACTTAAAGGTACCAAAGAAAATATGGTTCCATGTTAATACTGGATACATCTAGTTGGCGGGTAAATGAGTTTTATCGTTTTCTAGACCTTTGAAATACTTGTTAATAAAATATTCCCTGCATTTCCTGTCATCATCTGCCTCCTCCACAAAATGCACGTTCTTTGGTTTCTTGCTCCTTTGTTGTCTGTTCTTCTTTTCCTGTGCACTCTGAGGTCATCAGCTTCTTTCTCTCCCTCCTTAATTGGATCACTTTTCTTTTGGCCTTTGGAAACAGTGCCTGTCCTGGGGCTCTGGACCACTCCAGCCGGGGAAGGAATTCTCTGTCTGCTTCTGCCGTCCATACCCTTCCAACTTGATAACCAGTTAGATTTTTATTGTAGGTAGAATTGACTGTTTTGTGAAGCACAAATACAGTTACCAATTTAAGTTTAAAAAAAAAACTCGGCTAGAATATATATTTTTCTTGAAGCACATAAAATAATCTTAAGTTCTCCTAAACTCACATGTGTGGAATTATGGGCCAGCTGACTTTCCTGGCAGCTTCACAGTTTCTCTGTGGGAAGTTTTCCATGATTTAACTATTGGACACTGAGAACTGGAGATTTTGTCACCAACTTGAAACAGATACTTTAGACTTTTTCGTTTTGTTTCTTCGGGTAATGTGTGTCAGCTAATCTGTTAGATTAAATGGAATTTACCCATATGTAAAAAGTTATTCAAACATTGATGTACTTCTGTTAGATAAAAGTTTATGCTGCTTTGCCCAGTAAAATCTTTTCACTTGTCAACCAGCTTCCCGTTTGTGTGCTTATTGACGGCATTTTGCCAATTTCCTTTCGTTGTACGTACCCGGAACACTGGATGCTTAGTGTGTTCATACCGTCTGCTCCATCTCATCCACAGTGGAAGTGCAGATGAAGACTATGGAATCACAGTATTGCCCTTTTTATTAAGGAAAATCAGGGAAGCAAATCAAGGTACATTAAAAAACAAAGTATGTCTTCAAATTTTAACACTTACCACATTGTACTAGAAATTTGAGTAGAAACTTTTAATTTAGTGGAATTTAATATTACATGGTGATTCAGCTGTTTGCCTTGTTCCCAAAAAGAGACTAGTATTTATATTAGTCTCACAAATGGGGATATGGGTTAAATGTCTCCGGGATTCCACATACTATATAGACCACCAGGTCTTCTGAGTAGGTTTAAGAAGTTTCCTATTTTAATTAACATGTCAGCTGCATTTTTTTTTCCAGTGAATACTTTGTTCCAGCTTTGTGCCTGATGTGGTGGCAGGTGCTGGATTTATTGTTAGTAGAGCTAGTGTGGCCCTGTCACACAGCTGATGAGTCTTCAGAGCCCCTCAGAGTACCTAGTTTGGTCCCAGATAATAACTACAGTAGAGCTGAGACCATATATCCAAACAGTTTATTCCTGGGCAGAGAGGCCTTGTAAACATTGAGAGAAATCGTACCCAGTTCGCCAGGGATTTCTGTCATGCAGATTCAACAGTGAACTCCCCTGCCATTGACAGGAAAAAAAGGAGCATATTTGATGTGCTTTTTGTTTTGCTAGAATTTTTTTGCTGCAGCAGCTAGAAATGTAAAAGTCCCAAAAGTTGTGAATGAGGGTGATTAGTATTCTGAAACTGAGCTCTCGCTGTACAGTAAGTACTCCAGAAACCCACACGTGAGGATCCTTGCTTACCAGCAGGACCCTAAGCTGCTGAATTCCAGTACAGCACCCAGGTCCTCGTGAGGCCTACTCCTGGGAGATGGCCGGCCAAAAGCGTAAACCTTTGTTACCCGCGGGCTCCTCACCAACAACTGCCTGGGTCTGAGCTTAGGCAAAAAGGACACCTGGGCTACCCGCCCGTGTAGGTGGTTCCGTAGTCAGACCTGGGCCCAAACAGTTCTTACTACACACACCAGGAAGATTCTCAGGGGTGGTTTTTGTTTGTCATTGGAGGGCAGCCTGTGGTTCTAAACATGTAGTTTAAGAGTGGTAGGGTGGTTTTGCTTGCTGGAATTGTGGTTCTGTTAGCAGAAAGGTTCCTGCCCACGTGCACAGGATGAGAGCTACAGAGGGCTGGCAGGGAGAGCCATTAACATTCTCCTATTGCCTTTGATGTAGGCATTGCAGGTCTAACTTCTCTAGGGAAGTTCTTGTATCTCTGCTGTAGGCCACAGCTTCAGATAACTTCCCAAGAATGGTTTCATTTAAGGTCTTAGCTGCCCAGCCCCAGCCATTTCCTGTGCTTGCCTTCCTACCTTGAGACCCAGAGGGTGATGCCATTATTAATACCTTGTGGTGATAACTTTTTGATGCAGGGGTACTTGCCTTCTGTGATGTGTGCCTTCCAGGAAATGAGATGGACTCTGGTGCTTCTTGTGAGGCAGGAAAGCCTACTCTGTCTCCTCCACGGTGCCCCCAGATGCCCTTCAAAATGCAGTCAATGGATACTTAAGGCATACATGTATATGTGAAAACTAAACACAAAATTCATGATAAAATTTGGAGAGGAGAAGGAACGACACGAAAGTCGTTCCTTCTGTTGACAGTTTGATATAGAGCACTTAGTTTTAAATGTTGGTTGGACCTAGGCCTTTGCCTTTGTAGATATCCCATGTTTACTTGATTCAGCCAGAAAGCATCACATTCCCCAAGAGCAAATCCAGCATAACTATGTGGGTAGTTCTCAGTCTTAAGGAGTTGGGATGTATGCTTTCACCCTTAGAACAATTGGTTCCTATTGCAAACCCCAGGGGCTTTAGCTTTGAGATGGCAGTATTTCAGCTCCTCGTGTCTCATGTTCTGTGTCTACCCCCACCCTTGTTCTTTCTCGTTCTTAGCTCCACAGTTCTTGCTGTGGCTTAATTTGCTACCTGTGGAGCACTTCAGAGTCAGGCCCTTTCTGGGATGGTTTCTTTGCTATCTAATAGGCATTGTTTCCTGTTCTTTGAATCCTCAATAAGAGGCTCCGGTTAGTGGCTCCTCTGGATTCTGGGAAATACACAACTTTTGCAGCTCTGTTAGGCATCCTCCCTTTCTTGGGTCCTTTACCTTGCTGCCATCATTTGCATCATTTGGAGAACTGGATCAAAGAATTAGAGTGGGCGTTTTATAGGGTTAGGATCTGTGCACCCATCACCCTTGTCGGTCAGGAAACTGAGCAATCAAAAGCTAAGCATCTTTCCTGTGTCACAAAGCCAATAGGCAGGAGAACTGGCTGGAGAACCCCAGACCCTCTTCACCTCCAAAGCCACGGGCATTTCACTACACCGGATGCCTCCAGGGGAGTGCTGAAGTCTCCGTTTATCTCTGCATGGAATTCAAAGTCTTCTCTGTGCCTTGTGTGTTTGCAACTGAGCCACACCACACAGGGCGACTCGTGAATTCACATTTTAAAAGGGCATTTATGCTGTACAGTTACCAGGCATCAGGGCTGCAAAGGTGAATAAGGCAGAGTCCTGGGAGGCAAGGAGCTCACAAAGCCTTTTGGGATGATGGGCCTTCATAATTAATTTTTTTTAATTCCCCTAAATCTTCACAAAGGAAAAGTCATATATGACAAAAGTAGCTGCCCAGCTTTCCACCTGCAAGTCAGCCACTCACCGTTCTCCAGAGCTTGGGCCACTGTCTGCCCCCCTTCCTACGTGCACACCTGGTGGTAGCACCTGCTAGGCGTCTGACTATACATCAGTCTGTTTGAAGTTTGAAGCAACTGGTGTCTCCTCCAATATTTATACTTTCAGTTCTTTACCTCTTAATCATGCAATAAAAATGGGAAATATACCCAATTAAAGATGTCAAAATAGTCAGGAACATCCAGGATTGAAATTTGGCTTCTCCAAGGTAAACCTAATTAGGCAAAGGTGTGCTGGTAAATGTTGAACAACCGCCAGGTGGGATGGCTCCCACCTGTGATCCTAGCACTTTGGGAGGATGAGGAGGGAGGATCGTTTGAGGCCAGGAGTTTGAGACTAGCCTGGGCAATATAGTGAGACTCCCCCAGCCCTCATCTCTTAAAAAAAATTAACAATCAGCATTAAGGGGTGGAGGGAGAAGGCTGTTGAAGGTGGAATTTCCACTTTCACTAGGACCTGAGGTCTGCACTTCTTGGACCTCTCCACCGCATGTGGCTATTGAGCACTTCGAATGGGACTAGTGCAAACCGAGGTGTGCTGTAAGTGTCAAATACAACAGGATTTTGAAGGCTTAGTATAAAATATTTCATATCGATTACATGTTGAGATATTTTGGATCTTTAGGTTAATATTATTAAAATGTAGTTTGCCTGTTTCTTTTCACTTTTTAAATGTGGCTACTAGAACATTCAAAATTACACATGTGTCTCGCATTACATTTCCCCTGGGACAATGCTGATCTACAGCCAGAGACCATCCCTCCCCAGCATTTAGATCTCAAGGTAAGTCCCCCTGCAGGGATAACATGCTGGCACATCACCTGTGCTGCTCTGGTGTGGCCTTATTTTTATTTGTGGATGCTCAGTCAGTGTTATTAGGAGAAATGAACTGAGTGAAAAATGAGTCATTTTTTCCCCGGCTCTCCTCTTCACTGAAGTTTGCAACATTAGAGTTACCATGGGCCACTTTCACTGGAAGCTGTCAGTGCTGGGAGGGTTGGAAACCGTCTGAGAGCTACAGACTGACGTGCTTTTGAATTTTTAAAAAGGAAAGGTGTAAAAAGAAAATTGTTGTTTGCCTATCAGATTGACATTTACAAGAATTAATGGGGGAGGAACGTGGAAAAGAGGAAGGTCAACCTTCCTGGAGGGCAATTTGATAATAAGCATCAAAAGTCCTAAACTGTATATTCACGGTATTCTAGAAGTTTACTTTCTTGCAGTTTAATCCACAGAAGTAATTGGGCAAAAGCACAAAGATATCTAATTGTATTATTAAAATTGAAAGTTTAATGTTCAAGAATAGCAGATAAGTACATTAGAACATTACGTAGTTTCTCAAGACAGAAGGATGTTCAAAAGGGGAAGTGGAAAATCTTTAATGTACAGCTTGTATGTAATGAACGAAAAAACTGTGAATTTTCCTATAGGTAGAATGACACTGGAAGATTATACACCATAATGTTAACAGTAATTATCTCTGGGTGGTGGAAAATGAGTGGTTTATCAACTTGCTTACTGGAATTTTTTTTTTTTCAATGAGCACACATTACGCAATGACACTTTTTGGATGAAGTATAAAAATTATAGATTATGCAATAATAGCGTTCATTGAGAGCTTACTATGTACAAAGCATCGTGCCAGACATTGTGCTTTGTGGCGTTTGTTTTAAAAACTCATGCGCCCACAGATTAAATGAGGATGCTAGCCAAAGGTCCACTTAACAACACTCAATTGCAATAATAGGTCAGGTAAACAACCAACGGCAATTCCCACGACAAATAGAAAAGATGCCAAAGTCAACATTTTTTCATGGATCGGAGCAGTAAATCGTGTGGAGTGGACAGCTGATGGCACAGTGCTCACAGCTGCACCTCGGAGGCTGGGCGGCCCGCGTGGAAGTACGTCCTCGGTTTATTTGCGGACCTCGGCCGACGCCTCCTGAAAAGACGCGAGGGGCGAGGCCGGCCGGGTGCTCAGAGCGCCTCCGACCGCCGAGGGGACCGGCCGCGCCGCCCTCCGCGCCGTCCCGGGAGACGCGGGCAGGTGTCCCACGTGGCTGCTCCCCCAGGCGCCCCTCCTGCGGGCGCTTCCTGGCCGAAGCTGGGCCCGCGCCCGCGAGCAGAGCCGCCCGGCGCCGTGCGCTGTCCCCGCGCTCCTCTGGTGAGTCTCCGCCCTGCGTCGGCTCCGCGCGCCCGGGGCCCCGGCGGAGGCTCTGCCTGCCGACCCGCGCCCCTGGCCGAGCAGCCCGCGCCGCTCCGGGCGCCGAGACCGCGCGGCCCCGCCTGGACGTGGCGGGCTTTGTTTGGCGCCGGCGGCCCCCACCCGGGCGCGGCCTTTCCGGGCGGTCGCGGTGCGGGGAAGAGCGCACCTGGCGCGCGCCTCCCACCGTCCCCGCGGTCGGCCCGGGGCGAGCTGGCGCGGGTGTATGGGAGGGGCGCGGCACGCAGGTAAGGGGGTCGGGGCTCCGATCTGTGGCTGGGGGAGGGCACGTGGTATTAAGCCCGAGCTTCCCTGGCGGCCGCGGCAGGGAACTCGCCTTTTAAATAAAGAAGGCTTTGGGGCTATGACCCCCGCCCCCATTATAGGCCGTATGTAGGTGTTAAGGTGACTCCGTGCAGTTTTCCCAGGCAGCTGCGTGGCCCCAGCGAAGTGTCTACAAGCAGACCCGAGAGGGGCCCGCTGCCCTGAGAGACTCGCGCATGGGCGATGGGAAGTCCAGGGCATTTGTCCTCCTCTCTGATGACTTCACAGGCTGAGACATACCCTGTCCCACCCCCTGCCCCTACCTGGCTCAGCTCTGCTTCCCACACTTCTCCTTCCCAGGGCCCAGGGCCTGTATTGGGGGGTGAGGGGCCGGGGCCTTGGCCACCTGCTGGGCCGGTAAATGGGAGGGTCTCAGAATTGCACCTTGGAAACTTGCCAGGTGCATAGAGTTTTTAAAAACATCTTGGCACCAGGCAGAAGAGAAGGGAGGAGGGGCTACCTTTGATTGTGGAATCAGGACTTCAGATGAGAGAGGCCTCGCAATGGGGACCGTGCCATGTATTTGATGTCTTAGAGAGATGAATAATTAGTCCCTGTACAATTTTCAAATTATAAGCTGCTTTAAGTAAAACAAACAAAAACCCTAGAACAACTCTAAGCGTCTTAAAGATTTAGGCCTAAAAATTCAAGGTCTGTTTTGCTCCCAATGTGACATTATATTAGGCAATGTCTATTTATTGAGAAAAGAGGAAAGAGAAGGACCAAATGAGAGAGGTACCACTGCAGTAGGTGAAGGCCACCCAAGTGAACCCGTAAATGCTGCTGGCTTCCAGCGTCCTGAAGCCATTCTCTGCTTGTGACCGATTGGTATACAAAGCCCCCCAGCACTGACTCTTCTTTTGTAGAAATCCATGTAAGAATTTCCCAGACTAGGTCCCAGGCAAGTCCGAGGGGGAATCCTTCCTTCATCGTCCCCTTCTGTGTGACTGAAAACCATCAATGACCTATTTTTCATTAAATTTGGATTTTGGTCTACCATCCAGAGCTCAGAGTCACTATTGCTTCTGACTTCAGTAGGCTCGGGCCCCCCTGGAATGAATCCCCATGGTTTTACAGACGAGGAAACTGAGACCCAGTGTTAGAGTTTTAGGGTCAAGGCAAAAGTGAGCAGAAGGGGTAGCTGTATTCCGTACACCTCCCGCCCCGTCCTACGCAGGCACAGCCTCCCCCGTTAGCAGCATCTCCCGCCAGAGTGGTACAGTTGTTACGACTGGTGAACCCACATTGACACACAGCACTATGACCCAAAGTCCACGGTTGACATGAGGGCTCACTCCTGGTGGTGTACATTCTGTGGATGTGGACAAATGTAAAATAACATATATCCACTGTCGTAGTATTGACCAGAGTAGTTGTACTGCCCTAACAATCCTCTCTGCTCCACCTGGCCATCCCTCCCTCCCCCCAGCCCCTGGCAATCACTGATCTTTTTACTGTCCCCATAGTTTTGCCTTTTCCAGAATGTCATACAGTTGGAATCATACAGTGTATATAGCCTTTTCAGATTAGCTTCTTTCACTTAGTCATATAAATTTAAGCTTCCACTCCTGTCTTTTTAGTGAGCTTCATAAACAGCACGTCATTAATTGGCAGTGACGACGTTGGGGATAAGCTCCTAGTGAAAGGGCCTTTTGTTAATAGTGCATCTTACAGTGACGGAGCATCATCATTTTATCCCCAGCACCTGGAAGGGTCCTGGGCATTGGGCAGGTGCTTAATAACTTTTATTGGATAAATGAAGTTTCATATAATTACAGCAATGGAAAGGTCAACAATGCTGCAGGTGTTTTAGAACAGTGGTCCTCAAACTTTTGTACTTCACATATCGGTAGTTAAAAAATTCTTTTAATTGGGAGGGCTATAATAGCATTGCTAATTTTTATTTTACCCAATAAGGCTATCTTAAAACACATCCCTCCCATCGTTGGCAAAGCTATTAGAGGTCTCTTGGTGATTCTGCATGTCCTTTCCCTGCAACGCTCTTGTTTCAGCATAACCCTAAGCCAGCGCCCTGGGACAGCTGAATGCATTTGAAGTCCCTTCCTTTAGTTTGCCCTTTCATCTTCTAAACAGCTCTGTACCGCTTGCTTGCTTTTCTTCTTCCACCCCCAAAATGACCTGCTGACTTTCCCTGAACGTGATTACTACCCTAAATCCTCCAGCTCCTTTCCTAATCATGAGTCTCTTCTCTTGAGGATTTCCCTAATCTCAAATTAGGAAACCTAACCATTGTCCAGGGGGCTTTTGAACTGTGGTTTCATGGAATCCTGGCAGCAACCTTTCCAGTAAATAGGATGGGTGGTGTCACCCCCATTTTAGAGAGGAGGAAACTGAGAGACTAAAATGAAGGAATTTATTGGAGAGGATAATGCTCAGATCTCCTGACATCCAGCTGTTGCTCTTTCTACCTATCTGCGTACTGCATGCCTCTGGTCTGAGAACACCTGGCCTGGACCCCATGCTTGTGATTTGCTAGCCCCTTGGCCTTGGGCCCCATCTTTTCCAAAACTATTTCCTCATCTATAAAAATAGACATGAAAATGTCTACCCTACAGGTTATGAGCATTGTTAAATGTAATTAATGTATTTGATGTAATAATAATCTTTTAACATCATTCATTCATTGGCAAAGTGTTTTACCAGTTAGCAGGGACTTTCCCACACTGGATCTTTACAACACTGTGAGTTTGTGAAACTGAGATTCTCCCCATTTGATAGATAAATAAACTGAGGCAGGGGAGTTTGTTGCTTGCAGAGTCACCCAAGTGATAGTAGCAGAGCTGGGCTTCCTGTATGTGTCCTCCTGTACCTCAATGTTTCTCCGAGTCCCACTGTAGTAAATTGGGGGTCTGAACAACCTAAAGCATTTTCGCATATTATCAAACATGAAAATCTCTTCTGGCCAAAAATGTCATCTTTGCAGGTGCAGAGAGCGTGGCAGGCCCTGTGACCTATGCCCATGTTCCTGGCTTTCTCCCTGACCCTCCAAAGGCTTCAAAAATGGCATATTCCTTGCATTCTGGGAGGCCAAGGCAGGATGATCGCTTGAGCTCAGGAGTTCTAGACCAGCCTGAGCAAGAGTGAGACCCTGTTTCTCCTAAATATAGAAAAATTAGCCAGGTGTTGTGGTGGACACCTGTAGTCCCAACTACTCAGGAGGCTGTGGCAAGAGGATCGCTTGAGCCCAGGAGTTCGAGGTTGCAAGGAGCTACAATGATGCCACTGCACTCTACCCAGGACCACAGAGTGAAAGGCTCTGTCTCAAAAAAAAAGAAAAGAAAAAGTGTATTGTGGCCAGGCACAGTGGCTCATGCCTATAATCCCAATGCTTTGGGAGGCTGAGGCAGGAGGATTGCTTGAGGCTGGGAGTTTGAGACCAACCTGAACAACATAGCAAGACCCTGTCTCTACAAAAAATAGAAAAATTAGCTGAGCAAGGTGGTGCACGTACCTGTAGTCCCAGTTACTAGGGAAGCTGAGGCAGGAGGAACTCTGAGCCCAGGTGTTCAAAGTTGCAGTGATTTACAAGGATGCTACTGCACTCTAGCCTGGGCAACAGAGTGAGACCCTGTCTCCAAAAAAGAAAAGAAAGAAAACAACAACAAATGGCATATTGTTTGTCCCTTGGTGCTGACCTTTGGTTGTCAGCTGCTGGGTTGTGAAAATTTGCTGATACTTTTAGGAGAGCATGACTTTCCCTGAGCAGTTTGTAAAATACTCTTTCTGCCATAGCAAACTAGAAACATGCCGTCCACATCCCTGACTCTCTGGGCCGGAGCCAAATATGTTGCCAAATGGACATGGACAAGGAAGATGATTGTTACAGTGAAAGACAGCAAGGACTTCCTGACCAGAGACTTTTACCTCTGATTTTAGTCTTCCTATTCAGGTGTTCACTGTTCTTGTAAAGGGCTCAGATTTCCATCCCGCTGATTCAGAGAAGGCTACCAAGAGCTAATCTAATATTTGGGGTTGGAATTGCATTTTGTAAAGAGATGGAAATGGTTTCCTCTTTCACCCTATGCTCATTTCATTTCCAGTCATGGAGGAGAAGGCAGGCATTGTCCTGCTAAACTGCCGTTGGCTATTGCCAATCCGGCCCTTCTTTTTTAAAAGTAGCCTTGTTTGGCCTTTTCTTCCTGTGTCATGGGAAATGTAATCCCTGGGTAGTGCAGAGCCGAATGGTTTTGTGACGTCCTGCAGCAAAGCTCACTAGCCAGCTGCCCCAATGCTGCTGGTGCCGTGTGGAACCTGGATCTGAAGATTACAATGAGATGGGGAGTAAGAGGGGGTGCATTGAAGTCCACGTGTGAGAACCCCAGAAGGCAGGAACGATGCGTGGGATTAGCCAGCATAATGGAACAGAAAGGAAGGCAGGTGATGCACGAGGTGTTTTGGAATGGAAGAGGCTGGACTAGATGTACCTGGGAAGGAGAGGTCTGTTCCTGCCCCTGGCTTGCAGACCATTCCCGACTGCTTTGTACAAGAATTCAGAAGGCCTTGGAAATCTCACATTATGTGCTTGAGCGTGGGAGTTACTGGCAGATATTAACTGGGTGGAAAACTGCCACAGGGCAGGATTTGGGCCGGTAGATTTTTAATTATGCTTCTGTTCTTTTATTACTGCCCATAGTTCATAGCCTGCTTTCCTGGAGCCTGGACTTCTGCCAGAGTGTCCCCTCTTGCCCCCCAGCCCCAACACCTCTCCCTTGTTACACATTCTGTAGCTCCCAGTCTTTCCCCAGAACCAGGAAGGTGACGGAATAAATAGATCTGGGAGACCAGAATGGATTCTGAGCCACCAATTAGCTGTGTGTCACCTGGGGCAAAACACTTCTCTGTGCTCCAGTTTTCTCATCTGTAAAATGGGGATAGTATACCCTCACTAGCTGGCTGTGAAGATTAGGACAAATCATGCTAAATGCGGAACCTGGTGGCAGGCACTTGGTAAATGCTCACTGGATGGTGGTAGCTATTGACTCTTACTGTGGAATTCATCTTTTATAAAAACTTCCAGGTGTAGGGCTGTATTTTAGATGTCAAATTAGTATTGTAGGAAAGTTCTGATTTGTGATGAGAAGAAAATAAACTGAGTATTTGAGATGATTGGGTGGGAAGAGTCGGAGTGCTAATAATACCTCCCCAACGTCAAAATAGCATTTGTTTCATTTGTTATCTTGGTATATAAAAAAAAACCAGTGAATTTAGTGAGTGCAAAGATGTACCTGGAAGGATCCCACTAGCCGGTCCGCAATGTGCATTCTGGTGTTTTGTTTACCCTGTAAGCATGTACCTCCCATACTTCATACCAGGCATATTTGGGTTGCCAGGGCTCCAACAGAGACTCTGCTACAGGGTCCAGCCTCAGGCATTTGCCACCTGGCAGCCAAGGTGCACCTGTCACCCGGCAGTTCCATCATGGGCTGTGTGATGACAGGGGTTGTGTTGAGGGGGCAGGTGGGGAGGTGCAGCTGAGGTTGCAGAGTCAGTACCAGCCGGTCCAAATGCTTGTGAAGAGGCATCTGGCATCTTGCATCCATTTGCAGATTGCCAACGCACTTTTGGTTTTAGTGAGCGTAAATTTAGGAGACTCTGGAAAGACAGTAGACTGGGCGAGCAGAGGTGCAGAGTAGAGCGAGATGAAGTTGCTTAGGTTGGTCTCATAGCAGAGGTGAGGGGGCCTATGTTTACTGGGCGCCTTCCTGCATGTCTGTAACCTTCTGCGCTTCCTTCCACTCCATCCTCCCAGCAGCTGGGGAGCTGGCTGCTAGAATCCTTGTTTTATAAATAATCGACAGGCCTGAGCCTCGGTCTGCTGCACATGCCCATGGTCAGAAGCTGTAACGCCAGAAAATCGCCCTGCACCTAAGGACTAGACAGCATGGAGAAGCCCTTCACCTCTGCCTGCACTGCCCCTCATGTCACTGCCTCGCCCCTGCCTGGCTCCCAGGTGGCAGGTGGGGGCTTGTCCTGTGTCTGTTGTGTGTAATACGAGAAAGAAAACATGTCCTTGCGGGGAAGGAAAGCCATGAGTCTGTCTTGCTGATGTGCCAGGAAGTTTGCAGGAAGCCTGTGAGCCCCCCAGCAGGCCAGCGTCCTGTCCGGCCACCTCTCTCCGTTTGATCGTGTATCTGGGAAGCTCCAACTTCCTTGCTCTTGCAATATTGGATCCAATTTTCACTTAGATTAGGTGAAGAATTGAACCTCTGAGTCAGGGTCGGGGAACCTGCGCGTTGGGGCCACATGTGGCCTTCTGGATCCTTGAGTGCAGCCTTTTGACAGAATCTAAATTTTAAAGAACCAATCCTTTTAACTCAGAGTCTGAGTCATTGGAAGCAGGAGGACCCTGCATGAAGATGCTCAGCTGCTCGGGACACTGGTTTAGTTTGTTTCAGGACTGCTCTGAAATCTGAGGGGCTGGATGTACAGCTGCGTAAGGTCTGAGTGTCGCAGATCTGTGATGGAGGAGGGGGATCAGATGCGATTTTTAAAATGAGGGGACACCTTAGCAGCATTCGGGCCATCTCGTTGTTTTGAAAGTGAGGAACCATGGCCTCCCACAGGGTCACAGGGCGGATTGTGTTGGGAGCTGTCTGCCACCACTCCCGGCGATGAAGCCATGTGTCCTGTCAAGGGGTCATTTACAGGTGCACCTTCTTGGTGTGGGTGGAGTCTTGAGCCGTGGCTCAAGTCCCCTGAGCTGCCCTTGGCTCCATGGTTAGAGGAAAGCACATGAACCAGGAGCTGGAGACCGGAGCTGTGTGACCAACCCCTCTGCAGCCTCGGTAACCTCTTCCGCCTATCCTTGAGGTGCCAAACAGCTCATTCATTCTCAGACTCCTTCCTCTCCATTATACTGTGACCCTCTGATCCCGTTCCTGCTCCCTGAGGGTGGGAATGAAACCCCAGGGGTAAACAGAGTCCCATGAAAGTGTCCTCCACCACACTGTATATTGATATTTCTTGCAATTTCAAGTAAGGTCTGGCAACAGCAATTTAAGAACATGAGTTTGAGGTCATTCTAAACTTTTCTGCAAATCAAAAGCAGCAACGTTTCCCGGGTAACTTTAATTTTCAGGCCATGAAAATTAAAGCTATGAGAGCTATGGCTGCATAGCTCTCAGCCTGCTCAGCAAATCCTCTGAATTTGGAGTGAGACTTCTGTTTTATTCCTGTAGCTTTTATGCCCTGGCAGAGGTGGCAGAACACATCAGCAAGTGAGGGAATTCCCTTTAGTGCAGATTAAGTTAAAGGCACTTTTATGAGCCGCTAAAGATGACCAGGAAGCTTCTGCCGTGTGTTTCGGAAAACTGATGCTCCCCAGTGAGGATGGCCTGGCATGCCTGCCTTGTCATCCGTGTTCAGAGATGGAGGAGAGTGGCACTGATTCAAGACGTTAGAGGGGTTTTCAGACTGGAGTGCATCAGGCTGAAGTGGGTTCCCACTGACTGGCGCACTCTGGTGATACCGCACGCATCTGCTGACTGCTTCTCTCTCACGCCCGGCCTCTCCCCGCCCTGGAATCCTGCACTGCCTCCCTTTCCATGTCTCTGCCCCGGGTTTTCTCTTTGGAATTAGCTCCAGAATGAGCATCAGTGTTATTTGTTTGATGGAAGGAGAACTTAGTAAGACCTGCATGTAGTAGGATTGCCTCACTCTCGCCAAGTCTTTTCTTAGTGGGCAAGTTTAATATAGAGGAATTATAGGGTGATCTTGAATTTCTAGACCCTATTATGCTATTTTTAGGTTTTTCCCTGCTAAATGATACTGGCGGGGAGGGAGTCTAAATTTCATTCTGTATGATTTTTTTCTGTTCTTATTCACTTGCTTAAACATAAGCCTGTCTGCAGCATGCATGACTTCTGCGATTAAAATGGTGAGGATGCATTTCCTGGGCCTCACAGCTAAAAGCAAACCTTAGGTGTGTGCCCTTAGGGAATCAGAGACCGTCATTTTGTATTAAAAAGAACTCACTCCCCAGCTCTCTCAAAAACTGGTAAATAAGCAGGCTCCATGGAACGGAATTTTACTCATACTAGAAGCATGTGATACAAAACTTAAAAAAAATAATTTACTCCTTCCTCAGCCAAATTACTGTTTATAAGTAACTTTGAAAGTACAGGCTTTCTTCAGATGCTGGCGTCTTAGCTCGGGATGGGTTTGTTAACCTCACTAGAAGGTTTCAGAGAATGAGGACATTGAAAACCGGTCTTGAACCTGTGAGGTTCTAACAGCTGGTGAAGAAATGGAGGCCCCGAGAGGGGAGTGACCTTACCTAAGGTCACGTGGCTAGTCAGGCCCTGGGCAGAGCCGAGACCAGAACTCTTATCTGTGAGCAGAGCACGCGTCCCCAGGGTGCGTGGAGGGCTGGGGTGGGTTCGAGGGGTGAGAGTGGTATTCTGGGGAAGGTATTAGATTGTTGTTTAAAACCCTAGTCATTGGAGTGAAGTCTTCTGTGGCTTTTTGGGAATTTGGGTCTTCTCTCGGCTCCTGTAGTTACTGAGGTGAGAGGGGCCTCCAGGGTCATATTTGTGGCCTGTTGTCATCTTGTTTTGTGGTGTGACTTGGGGAGTTCACGGAACTAACCGCTGATGCTTTCTTTCTTTTCCTGGCCCTCAGGTTATATCAACATGCCCCCTTTCCTGTTGCTGGAAGCCGTCTGTATTTTCCTGTTTTCCAAAGGTAAGATGTCTTTTGGTGGTGGGCGGGGGTGGAGGGAAGTACTGGGGTTTTGTTTGCTTCAGATCCCTTTGATTGTAACTTCTGAAGGTCTCTCCCTACTCCATGGCCACCTGCCTGGCCTAAGCCACATCGTCATGTGCTTTGACCACTACGGTAGCCTCCTGGCTGGTCTCCCTGGGTCTACCGGGTCCTTCTCCAAACCCTTCTCCGCACAGCAGCCGTTTCGGAATGCAAATCTGATCATATCTGGACCGCTCTCTGCCCCACCTAAAACTTTCAAGTGACTTTCTGTTGCTCTTAAGAGGCCCTGTCTGATCCTGTCCATGGCCATGTGAAGTCCCCTCTGGTGTCATTTTCCTGGGACTCCCAGGTCAGGTCAGATCCCCTATTCAAACCTCCTGTCACCTCTGCTCTGTAGCATTTAACACAGATATGAGTTTACTTTTGTGTGGATTTAAAAAGATTAACATCTTTTCCATCGCACGTAAGCTCCACATGGAGAGAGACTGCATATTCTTTATTCACTGCTGTGTGATCCGGCGCCTAACCTGGGCGTGACACATAGCGTGTGCTCAAGCAGCCGGTTAATGGATGAATAATGGAGCAAATCAAATTTCTCTTTGAAATATGAGAGAGCAGAAAGAAATTAATTGTGTCTGCAGATAGTTGTCTCACAAGTATGAACAGGCGGGCCGGGTGGCTGAGCTGGCCGTGTCTACCTGGGGATGCGCTTCTATAAAGCCAAGGGCTTGGACTGTGTGTGGCCTCTGCGATTCTTTCTTGCAGTTCCTCTCTGGTCTGTGTTGAGGCCAGTGTGTATTTGCTCTCTGCTGAGTTGGCTGCTGTCACCACCTGCCTGTTCCCCGGACCCTGGGGGAGCTGGGACATAGTTTCTTCGTGTTATCCACGTGGTAATTGTGATGCGAACTTCACTGACGTCCTCCACGTTCCTGTTTTCTCTCCTGTTACCTGTTCGTTCTGGTCACATAACATGGAGCTCACGATCCCTCCCCCATTGCCTTATAATGTCTGCTTCTGTGTTTTTTCTCCCAGTTCCCCCCTCCCTCCCTGTGCAGGAAGTCCTCGTGAGCAGGGAGACCATTGGGAAGATTTCGGTGGCCAGCAAAAGTAAGCCGGCATTTTTCTTAACCCTCCAAACGCCCACTCAGACCCCGGCATGACTGACCCCAGGGAAACCGTGTTCCTCTGGAGAGTTTCCGCCCCACTGCTGTCTTCCTTTTGCTCTGTGGCCGGGGTCGTTTTCCCCAAACAGGGGCCTGACCAAGTCACTCTCATTTCTAAAACAAAACAAAAACAAAACAAACTCAGTGTATCTCTACTGCTCTATTTCTTGGCTTGCACCTCAAGGTCTTCTGTCATCTGACCACCATCCACCCAGACACCCATCTCCCTCCATGTTCCTTCCTCTCCCTCCCTAATCAGTATCCCTCCATGTGGCTGTGATTACTGCTGTTTGAATGCATAGGTGACATGGCTTCATGTATCAGGGTGCCTGGCTGTGTCCCAGACTAGATCATGACCCCTCGAGGGCCGGGACCAAGGCTTTTCCGTATCCCTTACAGGCCCAGGAGACCCCCTTGTGGAGCTTAATTAGTGTTGTCGAACTAGATTCTTCTATCCTTACAAAGACTTTCATGTTTGTGTCAATGGTGGGTGTGTGCTTCCCGTTTCAGAGGGGGATGCCTGGCCCGGACCTTCCACAGTTTCTCTCTCCCCTGTCGTGCTCAGATGAGCAGCAGCCTGGCCCCCTACAAGGTCGTTTCTGCTTTCACTCTGCTTTGGGAGTGAGACCCACTTGCTGCCAAACCACAGGGAAGTTGATGGTCACTTGTCTGTCCCACTCCCCCCAGTGATGTGGTGCTCAGCTGCAGTGGACGTCCTGTTTCTGTTGGACGGGTCTCACAGTGTCGGGAAAGGGAGCTTTGAAAGGTCCAAGCACTTTGCCATCACGGTCTGTGATGCCCTGGACATCAGCCCTGAGAGGGTGAGTATGAGTCTTATCAGTCTTTGGCTGCCAGTGACAGAAATCCAAGGTGGCATTTACTGGCTTGTGGAACTGGGAAGATCAAGGGGGTGAATCCTGGTGTCAGGCACAGTGGGACCCAAGAGCTCAGTCAGGGCTTTCGGCCATCGTTCTCTTTTTCTTCTCTCAATTTTGCTTTCCTTGATTGGCTTCCTTCCCATACGGGTTTTCCTTACATAGCGAAGTTTCCCTGCATTGTCCTTCAAGCTAGTGATGTCAGTAAAAATTAAATGGACTTCTTTCCTTGTAGATCTGGCAAAAAATCCCAGGGAGGGCTCTGATTGGGCAGGCTTAGGTCACATGGCAATCCCATAACCAATCACAATAGTCAGAGGGAAGGGAGTCTCTGGCCAGACCTGAGTCAAGTTTTTGGGGTGGGGAGTGGATTGATTTTCCACTAGAAAGAGAAGTTTGTGTCTGTGGAACAACAGGAAAGGAAAATAGTTTTGGCCTAGCAGAACAAAACTAGTACTGCCTCAGCAGAGTAGGGTCTTAATATGAAGCACAGCTCCTACCCTCTCTGTTCACTTGAAAAGGACTACTTCTGCCTGAGTGAGTCCAGCCAGTGTCTTCATTCCTTATTCTTTAAATAGTAGGTCTTAAATGTCAGCAGAGTGTGAGAGCTGTGGTTCTTGTTTCTAGAAGGGACATTTTTAACAGCTTGCTACAAGAATGGGCAATGAACACAGATAGTTCCCAGAAAATGAAACACAGATGGACTTTCGGCTTATGAAAAGATGCCCAACCTCACTCAGTGTAATAGCAAGTCTCTAAGTGACATACCATTTTTCACTTACTGGACAAGCAAAAATCCACAGTTTAGTAACATGCTCCATTGGCAAATCTTGAAGAAACTAGTATTCCCGTACACTGCTGGTGGGGTGTGAAATGGTGCAACCTCTCTGTAGGAATACAATAGTATTCATCAAGAGCTTGGATCCTCACACAGGCTTGCACCCTTTGACCCCACAATTCTACTTCTAGGAATTTTTCCTACAGATACTCTCCCCATGCAAAATAATACCCACACAGAGTTATTTGTCCCAGCATTATTCGTTAATTGTCAAAGATTTCAGGCAAACCAAATATACATTGAGAGGGGACAAATAAATCCAATATACATTCATATAGTAAAACATGGGGCAGCTGCTATGGACAGACACCAGAACAAATTAAGTGTAAAAAGTAAAGTGCAAATGGTGTGTATAATATGTTACTTTTTATGTAAAAAATAAACGGGAGTGAATGAGAATCTCTGTTTCTGCTTGTATGTGCATCAACTCTGGAGGCATTTGTAGGAGGCTAAGAACAGAGATTTCCCAATGAGGGAGGTGGTGGGCGTGAGCAGAGCAGGGGAGACTCATCTATACAGACTTTTGTCTACTTTGTGCATTTTGAACCATGTGAACCTACTCAAAAATCAAGTTAAAAACTAAGATGGGTGTTTTGGTCTGGAAAGCCATAATTACTTGAATTAGAGACTAGTCACATACAGGTCGAGGAAGGAAGTGGTTTTCCAAGATAACATTCCTAGGTTGATCCTAGTAAAACTCTAGGATTTAGGAACAAAAGTGGCTTTTAATGAGGGCCGGATTTTCTCCAGAATGGCATGTCATATTGGGAGCTGGACCGCAGACAGCCTTGCACGATCATCTGAAGCAGACATCATTCAATCTAAGCTCAAACAGCCCAGACAGAAGTTCTGACCATGATGTTGACCTAGCATAGGTCCTAAAGGGCCAGGGCCAAGGAAGCTAAATCCCCACGCTCCTCCACACGGGGCCCTGCTTTTAAAAGGATTCTCCATGAAGTTTTGCTGTTATTCACGGAGGAGGTGGCATAAAGATTAAATGCTGTTGACCTTGGCATTGATGTAGTGTGTCCTGAAATGAGTGACCTGGAAATCCCTGGGGACAGCAAGTGGGGAGAGAGAAGAGCTGTGTGGATTCTTACTGCCTGTTTTATAGATGAAGAAACAGGCTCAGAGAGGCTAAGTGACTGCCTAGGGTTGCACAGCAATTCTCAGGAAAGAGCTAGTGTAGAAGAACTGGGGCTCTTGACTCTCAGCCTGGGACTTGCTCCATTAGGCCATTTGTCTCCCCACACCCCCCCACCGTGGGTAGCCTCTGGGCCAGAATGAGGTGATGATCCTCATAAATCATAACCTGCTATCACACAGCAAATGGCCAGCCAGCAGTGTGGCAGTGGGGACAAGGGGCTGGGAGTATAAGAAAGCCATGACAAGAAACTTCCTAGCTGGTTCTGTTGCTGGACCACTTCTGGAATGTGGCATTGAGTTCTGGGGGCTGGTTTTTAGGTTAGATATTGGCAAAAACAGTGCCCACGAGAGGGAGCCAGGACAGTGACAGGCCTGGAAACTTCTTATAGGAGGGATCTTGATGGCCATTTTCATGTGGAAGAGCGTGCACAGTGGCCCTATTTTATCAGGAGGGAAGAATCTGGATATTCAGGGAGTTAAATTTGGGTTTAACCTGAGAAAAACTTTCTCACAGCGAGATTTGGGGAGCAAAGGAGTCCAGTGTTGACTTGGGTGAGCAAGGGAGAGTCTCGACCTCCCGGTGCTGGAGTGCTCACGTAGACCCCGTGGCGTGCCGGAGAAGAAGGGTTTTTGCATGAGGGCGATTGAAGATGGTTCAGGCTCCAGGCTTTATGTTTTTGCTGCTGCATTTTTGTGTCTTCCTTTTGTTGTCTCCATGTGCAAAGGATTTATTTGATTTGCGCCTTCTTTTACTTTCTGTAACTTTAGTTTTAGGGAAGAAATTTTCAAGTAGCTGCAAATTAAGGATTTTACGGATGTTCAGTTGTTTTGAGGTGGATTTAAGGTGTTTGAAGTGTTCCTCTTAACACTTAAAAGCTGAGAAGTTCACTTCCTGGCTCTAATGGAAGGACGGCAGCGAGTGATTACAGCGTGGCGTGGCGGGAAATCTGGGCGGACTGGCTTCTGAGCCTACAGAAAACTGGAGATGAAAGGCAGCTTTTCTGCTCCCAAACCACCAATTAGATAAAATGCCTTAACTACTGACTTAAGCGGTTTCCTTCTTGTTTTGAGGTTGTGCCCTTCCTGTTTAACCTCAGTTAATACACCCAGCTGTTGGTCTCAGGGGAGTTTTTGTTTTTTAAACTAATTCATTCACACAGCTCAGTAAAAAGATACACAGTGAAAAGTCTCCCTCTCACCCACACATTTTCCGTTTGCCCAGTCTCCTGACCTGTTTTCTTGAGTGTCCTTGTAGGATCATTTCATGGAAATACAAGCAATATGAATATATATTCTTATTTTTCCCTTATTACGCAAGGGGTAGCATACTGTACCCATTGTTCTCTCTCCTGCCTTTTTCCTCCTCACATTGTCTTGAAAATCTTTTCATACCTGTGTACAGCTGTATATTATTTTTATAGCTGATTAATGTTCCGTCGTAAGGATTTACAAAGATCTAATTAACCAAACACCTGCTGGTGATTATTTGCTGTGACAAATACATTGTGATCTTGTGAGCACATCATTTCACGTATGTGGAAGTAAGTCAGTAAGATAAATTTCCAGTAGCCCTGAGCACTTTTAATTTTCAGTAAATACTGACAAATTGCACTCCCTCCGTGGACGCTGTGCCAATGTACATTTCTACCGGCAATGTTTGTTTCCCCCGAAAACATTCTATGTGTGGTTTTTTGCTAAACTGATACAGAAAAATGGTCTCTCACTGTGTGAGGTCAAGCATCTTTCCACTAAAGAGCCATTTGTATTTCCTGTTCTGTGATCTCTGTTCATTTCCTTTGCCCTGTTCCCGTTGGATTGCGGGTCTTTTATATATCAATTCCTAGACACTCTTTTTATATATTGAGGAAACACACTCTTTGTCTTCAACGTGAATTGCAAATAATTTTTCCATTTTGTCTTCATTTTTAACTGCACTTTAGGTATGTTTTGCCCTGTAGATTTTTTTTTTTTTAATGTACTCACATTTATCAATCTTTCCTTTCTGGCTTCTGAATTTTAAGTCATAATAAGTATGGTCTTTTGCACTTTGAAATTTAAAAAATTCTCCCAGGAATTTTTCTAGACATTTCATGGCTAGGTTTTTCACACTGAAATCTTGAATTCATTTGCAATTTATCCTTTATTTTTGGTAGGTGGCCGTGCAGTTGTCCCAGTATCATTTACTGACTGGACTGTCTTTTCTCCAGGAGAGACCCCTTTTTTGTCACACACTACCTTTGAGGGAAACCTGGGAATGTTCCTTCTCAGAAACTTCTTCCTGAGTTTGCCTCCTGCTCTGTCACCTCCATCTCCCCCATGTGCCCTCCCCAGAGCCAGACTCCTTCCTACTCAAGGCACCCAGCGGCTCCTCCTCAGAGCTTCCTGCCTGCAGGAGGGAAGCCCGTGGAGCTGCGCGCTGGGAGCAGGTGTGGGTGGCCAGGTGTGGCACTTCCTGCACCTCCCAAGCCCCGGGGCCTGCCAAGGGATTGGCAGGGAGGGGGATTCAAGCGGGGAGCAAAAGACAGCGCCACTGCTTCCATATGAGTCACTGGTCGCATTTGAAAGCTCGGCCTGAACTGGGCTTAGCTGGAAGGACAGTGACGAAGAATGAATTTTCTCCAGGGGTTTTGGAGAACCGAGGACTGGGTGCAGGGCTTATTCCCTCAAGAGGAAACCTGAATGTTTACAGCCTTCTCTGCTTAAGATCTCCACGCAGGAGTGGGGAACCTGCGGCCTTGGGGTCACACGTGGCCCTCCAGATCCCCGAGTGCTGCCCCTCAACCAAATCCAAACCTCACAGAACAAATCCTGTATTACAACGATTCGTTCTGTAAAATTTGGATTCCGTCAAAAGGCCGCACTCAAGGATCCAGAAGGCCACATGAGGCCCCGAGGCCACGGGTTCCCCACCACCAGAGAATGACTTTACTCAGTTTCCCTTCTCCAGTTGTGTAAGGCTTTGGGTTCCACCTGTGGCCTCTTCAGTTAGGACACAAATGTGCTGGGATTCCCCGGTGCTCTCACACCCTCACTACAGAGGAGCTTCAGCTCCAGTATTGCCTGGCTCAGTTTTGGGTACTGATTTTCCCCCAGTCCGACTCTGCTCTAGAGACCTGGCCTCTCTCTAGCTTGGCCACAGCAGGCCTGCTGGGGCTGGCTACCCAGTGAAGAATGGGCATTGGTGGCTGTGGTTGGTGATAAGCTCCCAGTGACAATGGCTGTGGTTAGCTTCTGTGGCACCCCCTGTTAGGTCTGCAGACATTTGGCTGCAGGCCTGTGCTTGCTGCTGAGAAGGCAGGCGGGGTAGCTGACCCTTAGGGAAGACCATCGGCACAAAGCCCAATGGCCTGGCCCCCTTTCTTGCTGGCCCTGGGCAGGTGAGCCCATGCCTTTGGCCAGATCTGCATCCTCTCCACATTGGAGTTTTTGCAACAGTAACATGGGTATTAATAGTGGGTCCATGGATTCAATGAAATAGTGCGTGGGATTCTGCAAAACAGCGCCTGCACCCAGGAGGCAGTTGGTCAAAGTGAGCAGACACCCTGCCCTACAGGTGCTCAAGCTCAGCTGAGAAAGCTGCCAGAACGTTCAGCTGCCTTTACGGGGAGGTAGGCCTGGACGGTTGAATAGGGGATTGTCAGTGCAGAGCTCAGGCAGACTGTTTCCTTCCAGATTCTCCAACTGGTCTTTGGAACCTTTTAGGGAGAAAGCTCCGGCACTGGGATTTGTTGAGTGGGCAGGACCTTGTCTTGTCCCTTCTTTCTGCTTAGGAATGTTTATGACTTGACCCCCATCTCGGGCCCCCGGGCCCTCTGTCCCCTGCAGGTCAGAGTGGGAGCACTCCAGTTCAGTTCCGCTCCGCATCTGGAATTCCCCTTGGATTCGTTTTCAACCCGACAGGAAGTGAAGGCAAAAATCAAGAGGATGGTCTTCAAGTATGTATGGTCGGATACTGCTGTGGTTAGGGTGTCGCCAGCTGCTCTTAAAATCTCTCCCTCGAAGGGTTTGGCCCTGCTCTCGGCCTCACAGAGAGGACCGTGGGCTGCTTTGAGAACCTCAGCTGTGCACAGTGGGTACAGGGAATGCCCTTCACAAGGCTGTCATATAAATACGTAACTTTATATATTTATTATATCTACGTATACATACACACGTGTACATATACATTATTACATGATAATGTCACAGGTAGGAATTTAAATGCAAGTAAAAAGGAGTATTTGCTGCTGTTATTTGTGGTTGTCAGTTACGTGGAAGAAAATGCAGTTGAGAGTTGAGACCGGGATGAAAAGCATGGGGTGGTGGGAGGAACACTTGGTCTTAGTCCCATTTCTGTCCCTTGTGATCTCTGCAGCCTGTACAGCTCACCACACTTCTCTGAGCCTCATTTTTGTGTTCTAAAAAGAGTATGTGCTCCTCTGTTATTGAGAGTGCTTTAAAAATTATGAATAGCTGTTGATGTGCTCACACATGTATATATACACCCTATAAATATGTGTGCAGTGGGGTTATAACTTACATTACAAATCAGCTGATGTGTGTATATGATATGTGCGTATGCTTTTATGTCCTTGTGTATAAATATTTTATATATTATATCTACATGCAATCTATATATGATACACAAATGCATACACATATACATGCGCATACACATACACACACACAGATAATATTTTTCATAAGCCCTCACAGAAGAATGACTTTGATTTTCCCCTGGCCACTCTGATCTCTGGATCCCCCCTGGTCTCTGCTGCCCCTTGTGCTAGTGTCCACTAAAGTCCTACTGAGGTACATGGTCTCAGCCACTGATGACTCTCTCCTCCGGTTGCAAAAGTCCTGAGCTCTGAGGCCCTTTTTCCAGTCGCAGGCTCTGTAGGTCCACCAGGGCTCTCAAGAAGCCTGAGGCCACACGCTGGGCACAGCCGGAACTTTGAGGGCCCTGTAGGCCCCAAGGAGGCCCCAGGGGTCCTCCGTGACTTTATCTTAGAATGTTTATCCCAGCCCTTTCCTCTGCCCCTGAGTACCCTGTACAGAATGAGAAGCTAGGCATATGCAAGAAAATGCAAAAGGAAAAAACACGTTGATATGTTTTTAAATAAGTACACTAGTGCACACTGGCCTTTCCCTTTTCCCTAGGAGGCTTTTGCCCTTAGAGCTCCAAGGATTGGTTTCCTATAGAGAATAGTGCAAGCCTTGCTTCTGTTTCTGGGCCCCAGACACCCAGAGCAGCATTTATCAAAGTGAGGTCTTAGAGCCACCTGGGCCAGAATCGTCTAGGGAGTATGTTAACAATGCAGATGCCTGGGCTCCTTCCCAGATTTACTGAATCACTCTCTGGTCCAGGCATACTTAGGGATCTGCATTTTTAAAAGGTCTCTCCCCACCCCCAACCTTCCCGAAGACTGTTACCCATCCTAACTTTTTAAAAACAGCCTTATTGAAATATAATTTATATGGCGTAAAGTTAGCACATTTAACATGTACAATTCAATGGTTTTGAGCATATTTACAGAGTTACGCAACTATTATCATAATCTAATTTTTGAACTTTTTCATCATCCCAAAAAGAAACCTAGTAAATAGAAATTTCTCCAAAGAAGACATAGAGATGGCCAATACATACATGAAAATATGGTCAACATCATTAGCCATTAAGGAAATGCAAATTAGAACCTCAATGAGATAACCATGTCACAGCCACAGGATGGCTAAAATAAAAAACTTAACAATAATAAGTGTTGACAAGGATATGGAAAAATTAAAACTCTCACACATTGCTTGTAGGATTGTAAAGCAATGCCTGCCACTTTTCAAAACTGTTTGGAAGTTCCTCAAAATATTAAACATAGACTTGGCATATGATCCAGCAGTTCTGCTTCAAGAGAATTAAAAACATTTGCACACACAAAAACTTGTGAAAATGTTTTGGACTTAGTGGTGATGGTTGCACAACTCTGTGAATATACTAAACACCACTGAATTTTTATACTCTAAAAGGGTGAATTTTATGGTATATAAATTATATCAATAAAGTGGTCGTACTAAAGAGCTTGGTACCCATTATATGCACACTGCATTTAATGTGCATTTGCAGGAAAAAAAACTGCAGAAGAAAAATTAGCCTGTTGGTTTGAAATTTAGCACTGAAAGTCAGAGGCCACTTGGCTGACTTTGACTGAAATGATTCAGCCCTGCTGCCATCTGAAAAACTAAGCAAATTGCAAAGAATTGGTACAAAAGGCACATTAAAGATCGTCTAGTATCTATTCCAGCTCCTGATTTTACGGAGGAGGATGCTGAGCCTGAGCAGGTGACCTGGCCAGAATCGGGGTCCCACCCAGCTGTCCTTTCCCACCTCTCTCTCCCAATCCCCCTCAAATAATTAGTTGAGCTTCTTTTCAGCTGTGTTGAAAGTCATGACTAAGGGCTAGAAAGTATTATTCATGACATCTGAAATGCAGAGACACACTAAGGAGGAGGACACTGAGAGTGGAGAAAGAAGCTTTTTTATGTGTCTGAACAAGGTCAGCTCTTCTAGGGTTGTGCGTGGTTAGCACTTATGTATCCCGGGACAACTATAAAAAAACAACAAACAAGACAAGGAGGGACAGACTAATTTTGGGCCACAGTTGTGGGGTCACTGAGGACACTAAAAATGAAGACATGCTGTTATGGATAGAGCAGAGGAATGTTGGCTGAGTGGGCGTGATGACCTCCGCAGGCAGTTCACCCTTTCTCTGCAGGGAAGTCTCAAGTGCTGGGCTGATTAGGGAGCTCTTTCCAAACCAGGACATGCCTTTCCAGACCAAGTCGAGCCCCAAAAAGTATGTTTGGAGGTAATTAAGAAACAACTCTGACAACCACTTTATTACTTTGCAAGATGAACTTTTAAAAATATTATAGTCAGACTTTCCAATATATTGCACTCCATGATGACATAAAATCAGATCAAACGTGCTGGTGGTTGGTTCCTGAACGCACAGAGCTCCTGGCCAGCCGGCTGCACAGGCGTGCTCAGCTTACTGACCTCACGGGGACACAGCCCTGAATTTCTAGGACTGAATTTTTGAGGACTCCCTCTATAGCTTTATCAGGATTCTATAGCTTTATCACTGGTTTACCTTAGCTCAAAACCTTTCATAGTCGTCTTTAGCCCCTTGTAATCCACGTTAACATATAAACATAGCTTTTAAAATAGCTAGAATTACAGAGCATTTTGTTTCTTTTTTTTCTTAATATCATTTTGTGTGTACTTTTGCATAAAGCTGTATTATTTTTCATGTTGATCCTTTTGAATGATTATACAATAATCCAAAGAATTTAGCTATCACAATGTATTTAATCATTCCCCTAACAGGAAACCTTTAGGTTGATTCCAGGATTTTTGTCTATTGCTAAAAAGAAAACAAAACCAAAAGCTGTAATCAACCTACCTGTACCTACAGCAGGTTTTCTTAGGAAGTATTTTCCAGGTAGAGGCTGAGCACAGTGCCTGGCACGTGGCAAGTGCCAGTAAATGTTAGCAGTTATTATTACTCTTCTCTGAGCAGGGGTTGCCTCATCTGTTAATGAGGATAACATTGGCACCTTTTACCATCACTGTAAGGATCACGTTTAGTAACAGGTATGTGAAATGTCTGGCCCGCAGTGGAAGCTCAGCATTAATGTCATCCTTTAGAAATGGGAGACGTCTGCCCTTCTGCGAGCCCTGGAGGAAGACTGTTTGCAGACACAAGAGCTTTGGTGAAGGCAACAGTGTTCTGAGAATCAGAATCCACTAGGTTGTCTTTGCTATCTCATGTGTGATCCAGTAGGGTGTGAGAGGAGTTAGGGGCATTTGGGAGCCGTTGATGCGGGGGACAGTGATGATGCATCGATGTTGGTGTGCTCTGTGCCTCTTTGACATGCCCGGTGCCCAAGCCAGGCTGTGCTCTCACGGCTCCTGTTGCTCACCCGCGTCTTTGTTTACCCTCCTTACCCTGATTGCAGTGGGCTTCTCCTTTCCTAGTCAGTTGATTCACCAGGATGTTGATCACTCAGACACTCTTTCTCCTCTGAAGCCTGTTGCCTGACAGCCACGGTGAACTCACTGCTCAGAAGCCTGTTGTTTGCATCCCTGCATTGGTGTTTATGTGCTGTCTCGTAGTTCCTGTTTCTTCAGGAGTTGGGATCATGTTACACTTGCTGGTCTCCGTTTCACCATCTTCCACTTAGGGGGTCCACAATAAATACTAGTGGGTTGAAAAAAGTGTGATTTCTTAGCTGATGTAGATGTCAATATATCAGGTCTGTTTGGAAAGTATCCAGCCACGTACTATGAAAAATAGAGACATTAAAGAGGATACAAGAAACATTGTACAGAGGACAATGATGCCTCAGTCCCCTTCAAAGTAGGCACCTGGGACCTAGGCACACAGTTCTCCCAGCATCTCTTACCCTAACCCGCACACATTCAACATTCTCAGGTGTCTGCTTGCTGCAGGCCTTCCAGAATGTGGATCGCTTCCAACAGATTCTCAACCATCTTTGAAGCATTTGTGCCTATACCTTTATTTGTGCTGCACTCAGTGCATCATTCCCGAAAGCCTTCTGAATCATCCTAATAGTTTCTGCGGAGGAATGTTCAAGCTTAACGCAAAATTTGACACAGATTCATTGCTTGTTCAGTCATTTTGAATGCAATGGCCACACAGCACACAAGCTCACTCAACGGTGTCTATTGCCCCACTGACTAGTACAGTGACATCATTGTTCACGCATGCACATCCAGGTCTACTCTCCTTGGCTGCCAGGTTACATTGATGTCACGCAAACTGTTCTTGTTATATTAACAATGGCTGGATCCCTTCAGGACAGACCTCATGTATATATGTATAGTAGACTGAGTCTTAATTCTAGGAATTGTCCACTCTTGTTGATATTTATTAACTTAACAGAACTCTACAAAGAGAATTGCCCAGCAAGAGCTTGTTTAAAATAGAAAGCGACAAAAGTGAAGAATGTTCTAGGCCTGATCCATAAACCCTTCTCTAACAAGATCTTTGTGCTCTTTCCCTGTCTCTGCTGAGTGGAGAGCACTTTTGAGGACAGAGAGGAAGGTGCGACCATGAAATTGAAGAGGCCTGGATTCCTGAGTAGTTGCTAGGAGAAGAACCATCCAGAAGAGATGCCTGGGCAGGAAGACCTGTGTCAGACTTGCATGAGACATAAACATTTTTAGTGTTAAAACGAAATGCACAGAACACAGTGCCCACGCCTCTTGTCGGTTGGATGTTCTCATGTTAAGGAATGGGCTGAATTAAAGGCAAGCACTGCCTTGATTTATGGTCAGAGTACAATCTAAGTATAAATGTGTGCTCCCCCACCATCTACAGCCTGTGGTTAGTGTTTGTGAATAATGCTCTGACAAGGTTTCCTCTGTGCTTGCAGTTAATAACCACAGTGACCCCCGTCAGCCTCACGTGGTTGCTCATGTTTGGATGGGCTACCATCTGCTGAATGGCTTGGCTGCAACCAGGACTGACTCACAATTCAGTAACCTAAAATCCACTGTAGCAAGTCATCATTTTCTACCCAGCTGACACGCGAAGCTGGCAGTTCTTTCTCTGAGGTGATGAGCCTCCTATTTTGAGAGTTAGCAGAGATCCTATGCAGGATTCCAGGTTCAGTTGAGTCCCTATAACTGAGCCGTGGCAATTAGAGAGTCTCAACGAGCCATGGCAAATCGAGGACCATTGGCATCCTGATGAGATAGGAACCCATAGCCCACCGCAATCTGGAGGCGGTCAGACAGCTCAGCCTTCCAGCACCTGACCCTGAACTTGGACATGGCCCTGAAAAGCCTGGATCACAGAAAGGATTCTCATCAGACCCTTGCACCAAAGCCTTGTCCTTCGTTCTTATGAGTCCTTACTTACACGTGATTTTCCTAAGCCCAGTCATCTGCTTTCCCAGCCCAAGAAGATATTGAGCCGTAGCAAGAAGAGGATGATACAGGGATGGGAAGATGGGAGGGTGGGTGATAGACAGATGATGAGAGCTGTCAGCCCAGGTCATGCGTGGGGTGGGGGAAGAAAATGAAAACCCCCAATACACAAAGAATGACAGTATCACAGAATACAGCAGAGATGTGCAGGGTGAATCCCAAGGCCACCAACAAAGTTAATTTCTGCTCATCATTGCTGTGGTTTAGATGGTACAACTGTCCCTTTGAGCTTCTGCTAGGAGAAGGCAGCCCTTCACTCGGGACAGAGGAGCCCATTGATTTCAGGCTACTGTCCCAGCTTACCTGCCTGCATCACTCACTCTTCTTTCTTTTTTCTCTGGGTGTGCACAGAGGAGGACGCACCGAGACAGGACTTGCCCTGAAATACCTTCTGCGCACAGGGTTCCCTGGAGGACGAAATGGCTCTGTGCCTCAGGTCCTCATCCTCGCCACTGACGGGAAGTCCCAGGGGCATGTGGTGCTGCCAGCCAAGGAGCTGAAGGAAAGGGGCGTCACTGTGTTTGCCGTGGGGGTCCGGTTTCCCAGGTAAGAGCGTCAGCTCTCATGCGGTCGGCCTGGGGACTGTGACACAGCTGAGAGAGGCTTCAGAGCCGCGGGGGGAGAGGGGAGCTGGAAGGGCCATCCCAGTCCTTCCGTGGATCCGTCTTTTCCCCACTCTGCCGTTTTGGCCCTGGTGTACAGGGGACTCCAGGCTTTGGGAAGCCTCTAAGAGGCTGCATCGGCTTTGGTTTTGTCCAAACACTTGGTTGCAAATGCCAGAAGTTCGAATTAAATTTATCTGGGCAAAAATGGGAATTCATGGGGTCATCTCATTTCACTGGGTGGGATGGGGTCCCTCAGGGTGGGCAGGAGCTAGTAACTTTGATGCCATCGAGATTCTTCCTTTCTACCACACATCTCTGCTGTTCTCTCTGCCTGTCGCCTCTTCTCTCAGCCTGGCTCTCGGGAAGCTGGAAGCAGGGCTGTGGACGGCACTCCAGCTCGTGTCTTCACAGCTCCGTCCCGGAGGGAAAAGAAACATTTCCCCAGTTTTGAGTTGAATAATACAAGAAAGGATGCTGACTGGCCTGAGTTGGAGCCTACTCCTGGGGCTCGGGGAGTGGGAGTCTGAGACTGGCTGCCCCCAACCCCATTGGTCTAGATGCTGGGCAAATATGCCTTCCTAGAAGAGGGGGGCACCGGTCCTTTGTGCTCTTAACCCTAAAAATGGTCATTACATCCAGTCCCTGGGCCTCTAGTTGTTGCAGGCATTAACTGCAATGACTCTGGTCTGGGCACTATGCCCACACACAGAAATCTCTGTACTAACTTTAGTGCATCGTTCATTCTGTCAGTTAATAAATATAGTTGTCTTCCTCATGCTGGCCACTATTCTAGGCTCTTGGGATACGGAGACAACAAGCAAAGTCCCTCTCGAAGCTTCCATTCTAGGAAAGGAACCAGATAATAAATAAGTGAAATTGTCATTTCAGGTCGAACTATAATGCAAAGGAGAAAAATAAAGTTGGGTAAGAGGTTAAAGGATGGTGGGGAATCCAGAGGAAAGCTGTCTTAGATAGCTTTGGAAGGTCCTTCAAGCCGCCTTTGGGGAATTTATTTTTGAGCAGAATGTGAGTGGAGTGCAGAGCGAGCCTTCCACACGTCAGGGAAAAGAGCAGGCGAGGCAGGCAGGTGGATGACAGGTGCAAAGGCCCTGAGGCAGTCGCTGGTTTGGTGTGGTAAGGAAGGAACAGCAAGACAGCCGGGGAGGAGGTAGACCCCAGCAAGCCAGGGGGAGAATTACAAGAAATAAGGCAGAGGAGGTGGGCAAGAGTCAAGTCACAGAAACTTTGTGAGTCACCGTGAAGACTTTGGAGTCTATTGTGAATAGCATAGGAAGACCCTGGAGGGTTTTGAGTAGGGAAATGACACCTTCAGAAGGTCATACCGGCTTCCATGCAGAGAATAGGCTGGTGGGATGGCGGTGAGGGGAGAGGCAGTAGGAAGGGAAGAGAGGAAACTAGTTAGCAGCCTCTGGAGTGGCTCACACGAGAGGCAGGGGTGGCTCCTGGCGGGGACACAGCTGTGGCCTGCTGAGGAGTGGTCGGACGCAGGGTATGAGCAACGGGGCGGCCAGCAGATTGGGGCCAGGAGGACTGAAGGCGGCTGCAGCGCCCCGCGTGCCACCACTGTGGAGCCCCGACTGATGGGGCCCCTCTGTGCGCATGTGCACAGGAGGCTCTGTCCCAGGTCCTGGGAGGAGTGTTTGGTTTCTGTGCATTTCAGAGAATGGGAAGTTTTTAAAAGTGAATTTTAGAGATGAATGAGGTTTTTGCCCTATTGCCAAACCTTGGTCTACTCTGATGACTTTTCGATGGTAAGATTCTTCTAGATGAATTACCGACTACCCTGTCTTCTTAGAAAGAGGTTTTTAAACATCATTTAATCCTTTATTCATGCCCTGGTGTTATCCTCTGCGCACCATTCCATCCTTGGCACTAACAGTGCTGCCTATGGAGGTGTGCCGGCTGCCTGCCCTAGACGGCCTCGCATTGGTAGCCTTCCAGTTCTTACGTCCACTGTCCATAATTCTGCAGTTTTTTTTCTATTACTAGCTGTCCTCATTTGCAATTTGCTTGCTATCACCTAGTGCCGCTTTCTTTCATATCCTTTCTGGTTAATTGTCCTCATCAGATATGGGTCTAGCAAAACCAGACGATGCAGTCTGTTAGAGCTGGGTCTGCAGTGCGAGCTGATGGCTCTGAGTGTGAGGGTGTCTGGGAGGAAGGTTGTGAATTTGAACACGCATAGGTCATGACCCATGGCGGGGCTTCCTTGAGGACTTTCTGCGGTTCACTTCTCAGCCGTTATCCACATCCTAGACGGACGAGGTCGCTGCTAAGTGGCCCCTGGATCAGAGGGATGGTTCTGCCGTCCACATAGCCTAGGAGATGGGTGGGCAGGAGGAGGGCAGCCATGGGGCCACGAGTAAGTTGTCGTAACTTCTTGGCACAGGTGGGAAGAGCTGCACACACTGGCCAGCGAGCCGTGGGAGCAGCATGTGCTGTTGGCTGAACAGGTGGAGGATGCCACCAACGGTCTCTTCAGCACCCTCAGCCACTCTGGCATCTGCACTGCTGCCTCTCCAGGTAAGACCTTGCAGCCTGGGAGGGAGTGAGGTGGGGTGAGGGGGAGGGTTCCCTGAGGCAAGAGGTCAGGACCCAGGAGCCTCCCCAGGGAGGGAGGGCGAGAGAAATGGAGGCTAGCACTGGGTACTCTGCTCTGTCCCCATGTCCCATCCGTGGGTTTCACATCTGGGAGACTGAGCTTGTCTCCATGGAAGTAGAGGGGCCCAGGCCCTGTCCTCTGCTCAGGAGGAAGAAGGAAGTCTGCTCCCCCTGCCTTTCTCAGCACAGAGGGGCACAGGCTTGGAGCAAGATCCCTGTGTTCTAGTTGTCCTCGTCAGGGTCCAGTGATGAGCTTTAGTGATGTATGTTACGTAGGATGTCCCTGTGCTCATGTTATGTAAAAGCCGTGCGGGGTGGGGCCTGTGTAGAGGAGATGACAGGGATTGGCTGCCTCACTAAACAGGCAGGGTGGGGACCCTCACCTGGGGTGCTCTGCCCTGAGAGAGGCAGAGGGCGGCCCAGGGCAGGGGGTGGGGTGGAACCTCCAGGAGCAGGAGCATCTGCTGGGGGAGTGTGGGTGGCGGAAGGAGGGTAACCTCGTCTTCTCCATTGGTGTGTGCCGTGGACGCAGACTGCAGGGTTGGGGCTCACCCTTGTGAGCGCAGGACGCTGGAGACGGTCCGGGAGCTCGCCGGCAACGCCCTGTGCTGGAGAGGATCGCGGGGGACCAATGCCGTGCTGGCCACACTCTGTCCCTTCTACAGGTTTGTCTGCAAGGTCTGGGCTCAGCCTGGGTGGGCATGGAGACCCCAATGCCTTGGGCACTCACTAGCCACAGGGAGAACAGCACTTTGGGGCCGTGGCCACGGAGCTCCTGACAGGGATGGGAGGAGACCTGGGAGAGAGGCAGGGACGCAACTCTGGAGCGACAGGGCAGAGTCTCCCTAACACACAGCCCAGGCGCCCAGGGCAAGCAAGGGTGGCCAGGTCATAGCCGTTCTGGAAGGCCGGTGAGTGAGCCCAGAGCTGACCCTACAGAGCAGGTGTCTGGACTTGGGACATTGGTTTGGTAATTTGGTTCCTCTGAGCACCAGTGTCTGCATTATGCGGGCTGAGTGAGGCAGAAGGATGAGGAGCTGTGGATGAATTCCAGCCACAGAGGCTGTGGGGATGCTGGGTTCTTCGAGACTGGGGCCCAGGCACTCAGGAGCGCCTGCCGCCTGGCCGCCAGCCCTTCCCTCACAAACGCGCCTGCGCCATCCGCCAGCACTTTACCCAGACTGCCACCCAGCGCCTCTGCCCAGAGATGTGTGATTTCGCCCTCTTGCCCTTTCTGGAGGGCCAGGGCGGGGTTTGAACCGGCTGCATCTTTGCCCCTTGGTCCTGTACCCAGTGACGAGCTCAGAGCATGGCATGCTCTAATGACATGAATGGCTTGGCCAAGAAGCCTCAGAGGCGGTGCTGGGCTGATGGAGACTCCAAAGGCCACCTTGGCTGGGAGGGGCCATGCCTCTGCACAGGCTCTGAAGTGAAAGGAGGCATTTGTTCCTCAGTGACCAGGTTCTAAGTGCCCACTCTGAGCCAGGCAGTGGGCAGTGAGGAGATGGCACAGTTGCTGTCCCCAGGGAGCTGGCGGTCCAGAGGGGGCAGCAAGGAGAACAGTGGCCACCCTGAGGCATCCCAGGTGCTGGGATGCGTCCCATCCTCTCTGGGACCTCATGGAGAAGGTGCTGCTGGAGCAGTCCCAGGCGGCTGGGAAGCAGAGCTGATGGGCAGAGGCACCTGGCAAGCTTGGTGGGTGGAAGGTATACTTCCAGGATTTTATACGCAGACTCTGAGTCAGGCTGCTGGATTTTTAAGCACAGCATCACCACTAGTGAGCTGTGAACTTCCACTGCTGGTTTCTACATTTGGGAAGGGGCATAGTAATAGCACCTGCTCTGCAGGGCTGTTGAGAGCATGCGGTGAGGAATAGGTGGGTGCACTAACCTTGCAGGCTCCTAGAATGAAGCACCTAGGTAGCTCGTCATCAGTTGCCTCCCTCAGGAAATACCCACTAAGGTGACACTCCAGTGGGGGAGGCAGCCATAAACACAGCAAGTAAGCCATTCAGCGGTGATAAATGCTATGGAGGAAATGACAGCCAAAATGGGATTGGGGCAGGGTGGCAGTTTGGACTAGAGGGGCCAGGGAGGGCCTGCGGAGAATGTGGCGTTTGTGTCTAGACCCGAGGCAGGTGGGGGCAGATCCCAGCGAAGACCCTGCTGATGGTGTCTGCTCCATCAGCCTGGATTCCCAGGGGCCTGCAGGGGAGGGAGGTGGGTCCCCGGAACCTCTTGGGCCCGGACTTGTGGCTTCATGAGGTCACCCAGGAATAAGCATGGCAGGGAAGATTTCCCTTTAATGAGCTGGCAGTGTGACATACCTGTTATTTCAGCAATTCCTTGAGTTCTTAATTGACTTAGCTTTTATTCCATTTTGCCCCAGGAAAAACCCAGCCCTGGAGGCGAGCCCAATTAGCCTGCCTCTGGGGTGGGCAGCCTGGGTGGGGTCTTGTGGGAAAAAGCCCTTTTTGGAGAACTTTAGGGAACCTTTTTGCCAAGGCCCAAGTCTCCTTAGGTGAGGCCATACCAGGAGCTGCATCCAACCAAGAATGGGGCTTTCTGTCCACCAGAGGAGAAACCGCTCCTGCTGCGCAGGGCATGTTGCCCCAGGGACTCAGGAGAGGCGGGAGGTGAAGCCCAGAGGGCAGAGTGCCCAGGCTCTGGAGTCAGGTGGTCGTCTGCAGTCCGGTAACTGCGTGACTTCAGGCTTCCCCCTCTGCAAGATGGAGATAACCATCTCTTCAGGTGGCTGTGGGTTCAAGGGAACAATGGAGCCACCCTGGGAATGGTGGCCGCTGTGTTATTACAGAATGTTAGGCTCAAGTGGACCTGAGAAGTCATCAAGTCTGGTGGTGTGCAAATCTTCTTAAGCTGCGCAGCCTCGTGTAGACACTTGTGTGGACCTGATAGAAGCGCACACATTTAGGATGAAGGGCTGGAGCGGTGGCAGAGGCCTGGCACCTTGGCCTGTCAGTCCTCTTCTCTCTCCACTGAAGCTCCAAGGAACACAGTTGAAAACTACAGAGAGAGTTACTGTGTGGAAGAAGGAACTGTGAAGACCAGAGAAGGAAAGTAACATGCCTGGGGTCACACAGCCAGAATCTGGTTCCCAGCACTTTTCTCCCCACTGCATTATGGGCCTCAGAAAGTAACTTATAATAAAATGTTATTTCCATAATTTGGAATTTTACACTCAGATGTCTCTAACTTCTAATACAATAGATAGCTTACATTATCTTTTTTTTTTTTTTAATTGGGTAGTTTGAAACATTCCTTACTCTGTGTGCAGATAAAAGGGTAGAATCAAGAAAGAAAACAAGGAAGTCTTCCTTGGCCCACTTGTGCATTGGAATCTTATATTATCTTTTAGTGTTGTAAATAATCTTCCAGGTTTCTTCCCTCCCTTTAAACCTCTGATCTCTCTACCCTTTTGTTTCCTTGGATTGTAGCTGGAAGAGAGTGTTCCTAACCCACCCTGCCACCTGCTACAGGACCACCTGCCCAGGTACGGTCTGCCTATGACATTCACCAGCTCTTTCTGGGCCCTGGGTTTGTAAAGGGACATTTATAATCCTGGGGCAGAGGGAAGGGGCATCTGGGAGGCAGAGGAATCTTGCTGTACTCATTCCTTCTTGCCCGTGCCCCATGGTATTTTTTCACTGAGAATGGAGTGACAGCTTTGGAATGACTCCCCTTAACCCAGGCTCCTTACGTCGGGGAGAAGCAGAGAAGGGCAGGCCCTCAGCACCAGCTTTGCAGACAGCCTCAAATCCAGCACCAAACTCAGGGCAAGACACCTGAGTGGTTTCCTTCTCTATAAAATGGGGTGACGTTTGCCTGATGTCTAGAATCCCCATTTCCCTCCTCTGTGTGAGGGGGGTATCACACGTGGGGTGCTAGGGAGGACTCGATGGATAAAGCCCACAGAGTGCTCCCTCAGCTATAAGATCCCAAACACAAGGACTTTCCAACACTGTCGTGCATCGTTCAGCGCAGTCCCCAGCATGCCCTCGCCGTCCCTTACCTGGAGCCAGGGCCTCCACTGACCTGGGAGCGGGAAGCTGCACTCGGGCGTGTAGGTGTCAGTCGTCGTGTGGATCTGCCACCCTGCTGAGGCCAGCAGCCTGCCTCCCGGAGCATAGCCAGTGGTTGGACACAGCGGGGTCACGAGCATTCCTGCCTGGGGTCAGGTGATCCCTTCAGCATCCCCTTCCACAGTTCTAAAGTTCCAGCACCGCTGGCCTCTGAAGCATAGGAGGCTCTGACGGTGTTGCTGTTTCTGCTCAGAAATTAGAGTTTGAGGACATACGGTTTTGGAACCAGAGCGACCTGGGTCTGAGTCCCAGCTCTGCCCCTTACCAACTGCCTGACCTTCGGCACATGACTTCTACCTGTTGATTTTCAGCTTCCCCATCTGTGAAATGGGGGTTTTTACAGTACCTGTGTCATAGGATTGTTGTGACAGTGAAAGGAGAGCATGCACATATTGTGGCCAGCACAGTCCCTGGTACATAGTAGATGCTCACCTAAAGGGCACTGTTGCTGCTGTCAGGGAGCCTCCAGTTATTTCCATGATGTTCCGGCTGACACGAGAGCAGGTCCAGCAAGGCACCCACAGTTAGCCTCGATCATTTCTAGCTTTGAAAAGTCTTTAATTACAGTGAAGTGACCACCAAGTCATATATTTACATTTTTAAGCAAAAAGGACAGAAATCTCCAATCCTAATAGCAACCACACTCAGCTCATCATCGAGTCCTTGGACTGTATGAGCTCATGAAGGTCCTGTTTGTTCTCTGTAGCCCTGAGAGGAAGGTCGTGTGGTTTTGTCAGCAATTTGTAATAATTGGTAAAGAAATTGGCAGGGAGCTTAGATATTGACCACAGGGTATCAGAGATCAGACACTTCAGAATGGGCCCGATTTTGACATAGACTGTGGTTTCCTGTGTAAAATTTCAGCTTGAAAGGGGCATCACTCAGAATCCGCCACTCAGATCCAAAAACAAACACTGTTACTACCTGTTGTGGGTGTTTGCTTTGTGCCGAGACTCTCCCTGGATGGATTCATTTCATCCACACAGTAACACCGGGGAATGAGTTCAGTGACCATCACCCCTTCTTAGACGAGGATATGAAGCTTGGAGAAGTCAGTAAAGGTGCCGGGGACGTGGGCAAGACCCCGTTCATTGCTGAGCATCTGACTGCAGGGGCCAAAGGCTCAGTTTTGCTGTGTGGGACGCAGAGGCCGTTAGAACCTCCACGTGCAGAGCGTAGAGGAGAGGGCACCATCAGCACCGCAGCATCCCTGAGCTCTTCATCCTCGTCAAGCTCAAGTCCAACACCAGTTAATGGCCGTGGCTGCCCTGAGCTCCTCCAGGCAGCCATGGGTAATCAAGGCTGGTGTTTCCAGTGTCAGAGCCAAGATCCACGTCCTGTTGGCACGTCCCTCAATGAGTCTGTAATTCACACAGGGCCCTACCACGCCCACCATTGAGTGTCCCTTACCCACCACGCTCAGCCCCTCCTTTATGAACTCGTTAGTTCTTGTCCGTCTCTGCTGCAGGGTTCCTAGTAGACCGTGCGGGAAGGAAGGGTTGGCCCCTGGTGGGGCAGGGTGGCCTGCAGGACTCGCATCTCCGCACCCCTGTGCTGCTGTGCGTGTCTGTTAATGGGCATCTCTCTAACAGGCCCTTGTGACTCCCAGCCCTGCCAGAATGGAGGCACGTGTGTCCCAGAAGGACTGGACAGGTACCACTGCCTCTGCCCTCTGGCCTTCGGAGGGGAGGCTCACTGTGGTACGTATGCTCGAGCCTCCTAAGGCTCCGGCCTCCTGGGCAGGTTGGGGATGGGCTCTGCCTTCTTGCTACAGAGGAGAAACCAGCTGCTGAGTTTTCGGCCATCTAAACTGCTCTCCAAATGCACCACTGGTCTGCCGTCCCGTGGGGTGCAGCCTCTGAGTGTGCCATGAACCAATAATTCTGGTGGCAGAGCTCTGGGTAGGACAGTGGCCCCTGGCTTCTCAGCTGTAGAATGGCCACTGCTAGATGTTTGAGCACTGCCAAGCCGACCTGAAGAGCCGGCCCAACTCTGGGTCCCGGTTCTGGGCAGAATCTTTTCTTCTCTCTTCCATGAAAGTGGAGCAAGGGGCCTCAGCCCCTTTTGGTTTTAAAGATATGAAATGAAGACTATAATAGGCCTTACCTCAGTGATTAGTTGAGAGTTTTTTATTTTGTTTTCTTTTTTGAGACAGAGTCTCGCTGTGTCACCCCTGGGTAGAGTGCAGTGGTGTTGTCATAGCTCACAGCAACCTCAAACTCCTGGGCTCAAGTGATCCTCCTGCCTCAGCCCACTAAGTATCTGAGACTATAGGCACATGCCACCATGCCCAACTAATTTTTTTCTATTTTTCGTAGAGACAGGGTCTCACTCTTGCTCAGCCTGGTCTCGAACACCTGACCTCAAGTGATCCTCCCACCTCAGCCTCCCAAAGTGCTAGGATTATAGGCACGAGAGTTTTAAATAAGATTACGTATGCCAAGTACTTAGTACAGTGCTTGACATGTAGTAAAGTCTTGTTAAGTAATAACTTTTTAAAAAAATGTGGCATTGGGTTAATTAGAGATCTATATGGAAAAAATGATTCTGTACCTCACAACCTACCCAAAAATCAATTCCAGTGGGATTACAGACCTAAATGAAAAGGGCAAAGCTGTGAGGCTTCTGGAAGAAAACATAGGAGCATTTATCTCCCTGATCTTGAGGTAGACAAAGACCTCTCAGCACACAAAAAGCATTAACCATAATGGGAGAAAGTTACAAAAGCGATGCCATTTTTTTTTTAAAAGTGCTTGGATGGAGACCCATAGGGAGAGGCGGGAGGGAGCCCTGCTTGTCTGGCCTCATCTCCAACTCCGTGATACTTAGTGGTCGGTCACTTATGCCCTGTGGCCCTGGTTTCTCTGTCCCGTCTCTCCTGGGAGTTTCTCCTGGCCCATGTGTGTTTGGGCATCTTGGGTGGGACTGATCTGCACGTTCCAGTGGCCACAGCGTGACAGTGGGTGTCGCTGTGACTCTGGCAGCCCCGAAGCTGAGCCTGGAATGCAGAATCGACGTCCTCTTCCTGCTGGACGGCTCCGCAGGCACCACTCTGGAGGGCTTCCTGCGGGCCAAGGCCTTCGTGAAGCGGTTTGTGCAGGCCGTGCTGAGTGAGGACTCCCGGGCCCGAGTGGGTGTGGCCAGGTACAGCAGGGAGCTGCTGGTGGCAGTCCCTGTTGGGGAGTACCAGGACGTTCCAGCCCTGGTCAGGAGCTTGGATGGCATTCCCTTCAGTGGCGGCCCCACCCTGACGGGCAGCGCCTTGTGGCAAGCGGCAGAGCGCGGCTTTGGGAGCGCCACCAGGACAGGCCAGCACCGACCACGCAGAGTGGTTGTCCTGCTTACTGAGTCGCACTCGCAGGATGAGGTGGCCGGCCCGGCGCGTCACGCCAGGGCCCGAGAGCTGCTCCTGCTGGGCGTGGGCAGCGAAGCCGTGAGGGCAGAGCTGGAGGAGATCACGGGCAGCTCAAAGCACGTGATGGTCTATGCAGACCCTCAGGACCTGTTCAACCAAATCCCAGAGCTTCAGGGGAAGCTGTGCAGCCGGCTGCAGCCAGGTAAGGTCCCGGCGCCAGGTGGGTCCTTCCTCCTTTTGGTCACCACTTACTGTCCCCCAGCACCTGTGCTAGGGCCTGAACCCACAGCCCCACTCCTCTGTGCACAGCCACATGGTAGCTTCTCAGTGTACTGGTCTCTACAATGGGACGGACAGGACCACCTCCTGAGAGGCTCTTCATGAGGAGCAGTATACACAGTACAGAGTGAGCCTGCAGTGAGTTTTAGGTGTTGCTATTTATTATTGTGATTTGTTGTTATTAAGAAGGCGCTCTGAATCTGCTAAGCACGCTCTAGGGCAGCAGCTTTTCAGCTTCTCTGATGGCAACCCACAGAGGGAAATGCATTCCCGGCACACATACACCCACCGCTGAAACAAACATCTCCTGAGATGATGCTTACTGTCTACCTGGGATGCATGCCGACACTTTTCTATCCTGTTCTGTTTCACAAGCCACGAGGGTGATTTGGTGACCCACTATTGGGGGAAGCTCTGGGGAACACTGTCCCAGGAGTGGACGTTGCCATGCAGTGGGCAGGGACCTGGCCCATGGCCAGAGATGGGCTCCCCGAGCTCTTTCGTAGGATGGTGGCCTGGGAAGCTGCACCTGGGATTCAGCTTCTCAGCTGATGCCGCTGTCCCCAAGGCAAGAGCCCTCCTTCCTGTGAGGTTCCCCTCCAGGCTGGTCTCCCATTGCAGCCAGAGTGCTTTTGTTGTGTGTTTGTCTTTTGTTTTGTTTTGCTTCAGAATAGTTGTAGATTCACTGAAAAAAAAGTGACAATAGTAGAGCTCCCTATACCCCACGCCCAGTCTCCCCTTATTAACACCTACAGCAGTATGGCCGTCCTTATAGTTAATGAACCAACACTGATACGTTGCTATTGACTAAAGTCCCTGCTATACTCACATTTCCCTAGCGTCTACCTACTGTCCTTTTTCTGTTCCAGAATCCCGTCCCGTCTAGTCAGCCCATTTCCTTAGACGCCATGTGGTTGTGACAGCGTCTCAGACTCCTTCCTTGTGCGGGAGCGGCTTTTAAAAACCAATAAATGGGAGCATCAGATCCTCTAACTCTGTACTTGGACCTTTCCAGTGGCTCCCTTTGCACTTGGAGTAAAACCCAAACTCCTCCCACGGCTTCTGAGAGCTGTCCGTGGTCTGGCCCCTGCCGGGGAGAGACCGCCTCCCCGGCTGAGGAGCACCCCTGCCCTGCCCCGCCGGCTCACACTTGCTCGTCCTCAGTTCTTAGCTGCAATGTCACCTTCCTAGAGAAGCCCTGACCCCTCCTCTCGGTTTTGTTATGTTGCCCTGCTGGTCTGAGAGTCCCAGCTTTCCCCCCACACTGCTCACACCATTTGCAATTCTGTGTTCATTTCACGTCCGTCCCTCTGGACTGCCAGCCTGCTGAGGGCTGGCATCGGCCCGTTGTGTCCTCACTGTATGATTAGTGCCCTGTATACAGTGGATGGGTGAGGGTACAGGTGAGGGTGCTGTCACAAAGGGTCCCCAAAGCCCAAGGGCTTACATAGGGCAGGCATTTATTTCTCTCACATGCAGCTCAGAGGTGAGTGGCCTAGGCCAGCAGGGTGGCTTGGCTGCCTTGTGGCTTCCACCTTGAGATCCAGGGTCACCATTTCTCAGCCTGCAAAAAGGGGAAGTGGGGAGGTGGAAGGCAAGCAGCTTCCACTTGCACAAGTTTCAAATTGCACAGGTTTGAAATTGCACAAGTTCAGACTTGGAAATTGCATAATTATGTCCAGTCACATCCCATCAGATAGAACGTACACACGTGGCTACCTGGCTGCCAAGGGAAGCTGGGAAATGTAGTCTAGCTGGGCATTCACATTCCTGCTAATATTCTAGGAGAGGGGTGTTCTGTGACTAAAAGGAAGGTGTGGCGGGTAGAGACTGCAGCAGACAGAGCAGCCTGGCTGACCCAGGCTCTGTCCAGCCTAGAGCAGCCCCCACGGTGCAGCTGGGTCCAGACGAGGGCTCTGACCAGCAGAGCCCACGAGGCTTACTCCATGTGCCCCTGCAGGCTGCCAGGCACAGTCACTGGACCTTGTCTTCATGCTGGATGCCTCGGCCTCAGTGGGGCCCGACAACTTTGCTCAGATGCAGAGCTTCGTGAGAAACTGTGCCCTCCGGTTTGACGTGAACCCCGACGTGACGCAGGTCGGCCTGGTGGTGTACGGCAGCCGGGTACAGACCGCCTTCGGGCTGGACACTCATCCCACCCTGGCCGCAGTGCTGCGGGCCATGAGCCAGGCCCCCTACCTGGGTGGGGCAGGCTCGGCCGGCACGGCCCTGCTGCACATCTATGACAAGGTGATGACTGTCCAGCAGGGTGCCCGGCCTGGTGTCCCTAAGGCTGTGGTGATGCTCACAGGTGGGAGGGGGGCAGAGGACGCAGCTGTCCCTGCCCAGAAGCTGAGAAACAACGGTGTCTCCGTCTTGGTCGTGGGTGTGGGGCCTGTCCTGAGAGAGGCACTGCGGAGGCTTGCGGGTCCCCGGGACTCCCTGATCCACGTGGCAGCTTACTCAGACCTGCACTACCACCAGGACCAGCTCATCGAGTGGATATGTGGAGGTGAGCGTGGGAATCCACACCCTCAGGGCTGCCTCTGAGACAAGGCTTCAGTCTGAGCCTCCACGTAGGTTCACAATAGTAAATGCTGTTACGTGCACAGCACAACCAAAGGAATCCCCGTATGCACACAGGAAGCCGGGTGGAGGTTGGGTCTTACTAATCTAGCCAAGTGGCATGGGGCACCAACCGTTTGCTAACCTGTTGCTTCAGGGCCAAGGGAGGACCTAAGACGTGTGAGACGCTATTCTAGTGGCCTTGCGTTGGCACCAGGCTTATTTAGGGAAGGGGTCTTTGGGTCTGACCCAGGCCGGGCCTGGTGGGCATGTTCTCCATTGTAGAAGCCAAACGGCCAGTCAACCTCTGCAAACCCAGCCCGTGCACGAACGAGGGCACCTGTGTCCTGCAGAACGGGAGCTACCGCTGCGAGTGCCGCGACGGCTGGGAGGGCCCCCACTGCGAGAACCGTGAGTGGGGCTCTTGCTCCGTGTGCGTGGGCCGGGGGTGGCATCCTGAGTCCTGCCAAGTCACAGGAACACGGCTGCGGGCGGGTTCTAGGTCATGCGTTCAGTGGAAGGGAATCGTTCAATCATTGATTCATTTACCCACAAAGCAGTTTGTACCTTGTACATCCCAGACTTTGTTCGAGGTGTGGGGAATACAGCAGTAAACAAAACAATAAGAATCTCTGTCACTGTGGAGTTTCCATCCCCGTGGGAGACAGACAGTAAACAAGATAAGTGCAGCCTGTAGCACACTGGCTGGTGCTGACCCTGACAGCTAGGAGGGAGCCCCGCCCCGGGGACGGAACAGGGATGTCGAAGGATGTGGCGCAGAGGCAGGTGGGCGGGTAGCTGCGGTGGCGGGAGCTGGTGGAAGCTCTTTGGTGAGTGTTTCTATTTGCTCAGTGAAATGGGGGGAAGGGGGTGGGGAACAGTGAGAGTGAGATGGGGAGAAGGTGCTGGAGGCTTGAGAGGGAGAATGAGAATGTCTAGGAGAGAAGGGGGACAGATTAAGGACGTAGACAATGATTGTGGGGCAGCATCACGGGCCCACCTGTGGCTCCTGTTCACGAGTTGAAAGTTAGAACAGCCAGAAATCAGAAGACAATTCCAGTGGGAGCCTTGGGTTTTCAGCCACCTGCAGGGGTTGGCTTCCCAAGGCAGGGGAGTGGATCTGAAGGGGCCCACGAGGCTGCCGATTAGCTGAGGAAAGGCTGCAGATGCTCCTGCCCTCAGGGTTCACTTCCTTCCCCAGGGGTCTTGAGAGGAGATGCGCCCAAGGCACAGGGCTCCCGCCAGGAGCCGTCACCCTCCCAGCAACTACAGAGAAGACCTGGGCACCCAGGGCGATGAAAGGCACCTGCTCTCGGCAGAGTGTCATCCTCTGGCTCTGCCCTCACCCAGGAGATGTCCTGGCTGCAGCCATGCTTCTTAGGGACAGTGAGAGCGGCTGATGGCACCCTGAACGATGATGTTGAAAACCCTTGATGTGTAAGTAAATACTGACCTTCTGTACCTGCTTGTGCCTTGCAGAGGCCATGTCATCTGCCACCTTTCCCCTGAGGATAAACAGGGGTCCTGGAGATTCCAGAGGAATCTGATGGCCTGTTTGAGGTTCACTTTACCCACAGCAAGTGCTGGATAGAATGTCGTTCAGACAATCATGCCCAGCAGAAGGTATTTACTAGAGCATCATTTGGACCACCGAAACGATGGCATTTTAGGATGGAAAATGGGGGGACTTTTCCACTTTCCCAAAGATGTCCTGGGTGCATTAGCTTTGGGTTTGAAAAGGGGCTTGAGTGGCATTTGTGATTTTTGGTGACTGCATCAAGGGCTTGGAAAGGTCCCAGACTGGAATGCGACCAGTTAACCAGCCTGTTCATGATGGGGGAGGGGCCCATGAAATTGGTCTGAGTGCTGGGCAGCACCTTCTTTGAGCGTCTTCCTTTTAAAAGAGTCTACTTAGGAGGGGTTCATTGCGGGGTGTTTATTGAATTCTTTCCTTATGCCCCTTTTAGTGGGGCAAAGAAAAGTAGAATTTTTAATCAAAGATAAGTATAAAGACATTTATAGAGGTTTTGAGGTTTCGCTTTTTCAAGTACTGAGCTTATGCTGTCTAGGCTTCTGTTTTGCTTGCCTACACCTAGTTTTTAAAGGAATGTTTTGAGAAATATTGTTGGTTATTTATTTAATAGGAATATTTGTACCTATGTGGCAAAGAGGCTTATTTGGAATATTTCTGGCAAACTTGATATTTAGGAATCAGTCCCATGGGTCATGTTGTTTAGAGTTGGGTTTTCAGGAGAAACCTATGTAGAGCTCAGACATAAATCCGGAGACTTTATCACGGTTTTTCTTTATAATATAAATATTTTAACATGATGTTTTACATATGAAAGCTCAAGGCTACTTTGATTTAAACACCACTTAGCTTTAGGAACTTCAGCATTTCTGGTGCTAGGAAAGTGTTTTCAAGAGGTATCACCATGATAGCATCCAACGGTAAACATAGAAGTCTGGTGTACAGAGCACGGTCGTGGCAGTCCTTTGTGTTCAAGGCATAGTTTTGTTGATAATTTCCTGTTATTTCACTGTTTTTCGTCGAAGGCAACATCAGGGCAGGATCACATGCCCATCTAGCATATGCTGATCAGTGATGGCATGGAAATTATATGAATTTATTGTCTTTAATCATTTTATTTTGTAGGTTCTTTGTCTTGTTCAGGGCTGATATGGGGATGCCCCATTTGAATTACTTGGACTGAAAACAAACAATAAACCATGGGCCCTGGGCTTACATATCAAAGGCCTTTGCTGTTTCTTTTTAGGCGCTAGGGCCACAGCCCTTGAGACATTTTTTAACCTTTTGTAGTTAAAGTGCCACTGAATAGTTCAACTTTTTTCAGTGCCAAGGTAGTGGCCGAGGGAATTCCTATATTACGGCCTAACCAGCCAAGCCTTTTTCTTTCATTTAAAAGAAATTAGTTTTAATTTTTATTTTTAGCTTTAATTATACAAGTAATATATAAATTTATTCTCCTTGCAAAAATTAAAACATTGCAGATAGGTCATTGATCTCTTTTTACTTTATTTTCTCTGAATGATTCCAATTCCATGCATCTTGCTTGGATAATCTAGTTCTAATAGTTAATTGCTTCTCTTGCTTTTCTAGAGAAATATCATTTAAAAATGATAGTTTTGTCTTTTCTTTTTAAAGTTGTATGCCACTTCTTTTTCTTGCTATTTTGCATAGCCTAGCACCTCCAGAATAATGCTTCAGAAAGTCATGGTAATAGCATGTATCCGTATCTGGTTCTTGACTTACAGGGACTTTCTCACCATTATCGTTGTTTTCTGTGGGTTAATAACTAGGAGTGTTTATTATGAGTGCTGAGATTTACGGTATTTTTTTTCTCTTCCTTCAAGATGATAAATTACCCATTTGTATATTTGCAATCATTGAACCATTCTTCACTTTATTGGTCATGATACATCTTTCTATAAACCCTACTAAATTTCGTTTGCCAATATTTTATTTTGTGTGTCCAAAATTAAGATTTGGTTTTTCTCTTGCAATGTGTGTTGACCTTTTGGTATCAGAGCTATACTAACTTTATAATGGAGAACACACATTTCTCAAACTTTCACTATGCTATAGTCATAGTATTTTCTTGTAATTTAAATTTTTTCAGTATCTGTACTTAAGGCCTTTTCAGTTCTGCTATTTTATATTTCCTTAGGTTGCCTTTTTTATCGTATTAGTCTATTCAATGAACCAGATTTTGGTTTTGTCATTTTTTCAATAAACACATTGATGCCTTATTTACTGCTTTGGTGGCCCTCCAAATTTTGGTATGTTTCTTTTTTCCCCAAAAATTATTTAGGAGTGCATGTAACATCTGCAAGTATTGATAATCAATCACCTATGTAGGATCAGTTTCTGCAGATGTTTCCTGTGTATTTGGTACACTGTTAATTATGCAGTTGACCCTTGAACAACGCAGAGGTTGGGGCCCTTGACCCCCATGCAGTCAAAAATCCATGCGTAACTTTTGACAAAACTTAACTACTAATATTAATAGCCTACTGTTGACTGGAAGCCCTCCTGAAAACAAACAGGTGATTAACACATATTTTGTATGTTCTATGTACTATATATTCTTACAATAAAGTAAGCTAAAGAAAATGTTAAGAAAAATATTTACGATTCATTAAGTGGAAGTGGATCATCACAAAGGCCTTCATCCTTGTCATCTTTGTGCTGAGGAGCACAAGGAAGAGAAGGGGTTGGTCTTGCTGTCTCAAGGGTGGCAGAGGTGGAAGAAAATTTGCATATAATGGATCCCCCCTCCTCCCCACACACACAGGTTCAAGGGCCAACTAAACATCTTCTTTCAGCCTTATCTTTGTTACTTGATTTAAAGAAGTTTAAAGTCTCCTGCTTAGGATACTGCCTTGTAGGTCACCAGTCTCTACTGCATATATTTTGAAGTTCAGTGTGTAAATAACCAAGACATCTCCTCCCCTTGAGGTAAAAATCAACCAGGCCCTGCCCCAAGTCATTCCAGGAAATACAAGGAAAACCCAAAATACAATGAACATTTTATTAAAAAAAAAAAATCTAACTCACCACTTGATAAAAGGCCACCAAGTGTTTATGACAAAGGAAATAAATGCCCTGGGATTAGAAAGACAATAATAAAAAAGACCTTTAGTTCTCAGGAACCAGTGTTAGAGAACTCTGATTCAGAACCCCCCAAAATGAGGCAGAGATGATAGATGAAATGTTTCAACCTGTGTTAAAAAAAAACAATGCCATCAGAGGAAAAGACAGGGCAGCACAAGAAACAGCACTGCCAGTTTTAAGAGAAGAGGGAGACCACCCTAACCAACTTTTTTTTTAGAAGGGGACTGGACATTAATCAGAGACTAAAAAGCATTCTATTAAATAACTCTTCCCTTAAAAATGGCCTGGCCACAGGACTGAATCTGTAAACACAGTACTTTCTTTCCCCCTCTGGTAATGTAAAATGTCAGTTAAATCTCAAAAGACACTTTTCACTGTTCTAAATAGGGTTTTAAACTTTTTTTCCTACATAATACAGCATCACTTTAAAGGCAGTTGATTCAGGCCTGCCTTGGACTTGGAAAAAAGTCCTTAACTTAGTGGGGTCAGTGCCTTAGCTTGGTCCCAAATATTTCCCCATTACTGTTTCTTGAAACTCACACCATAGACAGCTTTACATCGGTGATTTTTAAACAGCATTGACACCACCTAAGACCGAGTCAGGCCTGCCAATATTGCAGAGAACAAATTGGAAGGCAAGGGCAGTTCAACCCTCAGCACTGCTAAGAGATGACAGTCGGGAGTTTAGGTCTTTCCACTCACCAAAGCCACATGACCCTCAGGACAGGGCCCTGTCCCTTTGATTTATCTTCCACCTATGTCTACACATCACAAGGTTTCCATTACTTAAAAATCTTGACAAAGCAATTGATGAAAACTTCCAAAAAGAAACACAGAATTATCCCTAAATACAACAGTGTCGTGTTTATACCCAATAGACTTAGGTCTCCAAAGAAGCCGCCTTTTTTTGTCGTATCATGTCCTTTAGCTCTGAAAAGGGGCAGAGCCTCCTCTTAGCCGAAGCTCTCCATTCACAGTACCTCAGTCCTTTTTCTTCTAAACAGACTCACCCTTTCACAGACTTGCTGCTTTAACGAAACACGATTGTCACCAAGGTCCACACTGACACGAGAGTCCTTCGCTGAAGCTGGTTTCCTAACTTGCTCCTTTCTTCTCCCATTCCTAGGGTACCATTCAAATACCAACACCCACCCCCCATAAAAAGGTGAAGTTAGTTATCCTCTGTAGCAATCTTTATATACATACAAAAACATTTTAAGCACAGAAGCAGTTAGGAATTGAGGTGACATATATTTCCAACCCTGCGTGTTCATTGCTGCTTGGAGTGCCTATTCTAGCAGAGTGCTGCAAGTGATTAGTGATGTCTGCCATGGCTGCATGGGAGCAGTAGCTCTGGGGTTGCGTGAATTCAATACTTAGCCATTGGTGTGGGCACCTGCCAATGTCTCCTGCAGGTAAGCAGGATAGGAATGAGGAGCAGAGTTTGCCAAAAACAAAGGCAGCCCTAAGCATGTTCTTGAGCGTACAAATGAGTAAAGGATTAATAACACTTTTGGTCTAGCCCTCGGGGGAAACCCAGTCATAGCATGCATTCCTTGTTCACACTTTGCTGAGCCGTTTGCCAGTAGCCAAGTGGGTGACTTTAGGCAAACCACGTCACCTGTCTCAATCTGTTTTAGTTTCAATGCTAGAAGCCCTTTGGAGTCACTGACATTTTGATTTGAAAACTGTTCAGTCACAATCTGTCCCCAAGCTGCGGCTGTGCCCCGGAATCTACCAATAACTGCGTGGTAGGCAGGTCAAGGACTCCAGCATGCTCAGGCTTATTGGTAAGAACACTTGAACCTGAAAATGTTTTGGCACTGACCAAGCAGAAGGTACAAGGGCCTTGATCAGTGTCAAAGGCACCGTGAAGCTGGCCACTTCCTGCTGAGAGCTGAGCCCTCACTGAGAGCTGGCACCAAAAGCTGCAAAGCGCCACCTAGGTCAGAAGAGGGACCCCCACCTTAGTGGCAGTTCTGCAGGCCCTGCGGGAGGCTGAGCGTGACCACTTACCTTGGCCTTCTGGAGGACGGTGCCTTTGCCTGTGACCATGACCGAGAGAGGCCTGTTCTTGAGCGTGGTTGCAGAGTTGACTGGGGTACAGTCCGGGGTAGGTGTGGGGGTGGCAGCTTTAGGCTGTGGTTACAGGAGAAGAGCACGGGCTGAGTCAAGGGGCCAGAGACCTGACCCACCTCCCCAGGCAGCTTCCAGGAGGCCCCGCAAGCAGCTTCGAGGCCGAAGCGCCCAGCACTCACACGGGGGCTCGCATTCTCCAGGTGGGTGGTGTCCACAGTGGTGCCCAGCGTCACAGGCCCCGCCTCAGCCTTCTTCAGGTTGTCCTTCACCTCCACGATGTTGAGCTCCAGGTCCACGCGCCTGCTCTCCTCGACCCGGCACTCCTCGTCTATCTCCCTCAGCTTCTGCTCCAGGCTGGCCAGGGCCCCCTTGTCTGGAGAGAGAATTAGGCCAGCCGCAGAGAGTGGCGTTTCAGCCAAGGCCAGGGAGCCCTGCTGGGTGGAGGCAGGGTTTATACACACACCCTGCTGGAGAAGGACCCCAGGGAGATGTGGACCCCAACACCCAGAGCCAGCATGGGCCTCTCTGTGTGCGGCATTGAAGCCCAAGACCCACGTCAGCGTTCTGCAAGGATTGGGAGGGCTCTGCCTTCACTTGAGGGCATGAGTCTGAGGCCTGAGTCCCTTCTGGTAGGTTCTCAGAGGCTCTCGATTGTTTTCCTATCTGCTATTTTGACAGTGACCCAAAGGATGAGGGAGGCTTTATTAATGAGCCCGGGAGGAGGCTTGGGCCATCTGCCCCACACGGCTCCCTCAGTCCTCCGGCACTTGCTGCTTCCCGAGGCCCCACAGAGCAGGGTCCTCAGCTCCCGCACCTTCTCTGCCCTGCTTTGCACTTCTCCTCTTAACCCTGGGGTTCTCGGAGCGGGACTACACACCAAGAACGATGGCCTACCGCCAGAGGAAAGTGTCTCATACAGAGTCCCCAGCACAGGTCAACAGCCACCCAAAAAAGTTGAGTACTGTTTCCAAGCTGCATGGTAAATAATCATCAGGCAGTAACAGGAGTCACTGTGCAAGAATTCACAGATGCGGCCGGCGCCAGGTGGCTCGTGCCTGTAATCCTAGCACTCTGGGAGGCCAAGGCGGGTGGATCGCTCAAGGTCAGGAGTTCGAAACCAGCCTGAGCAAGAGTGAGACCCCATCTCTACTAAAAATAGAAAGAAATTAGTTCACCAACTAAAAATATATATAGAAAAAAAATTAGCCGGGCATGGTGGCGCATGCCTGTAGTCCCAGCTACTAGGGAGGCTGAGGCAGAAGGATCGCTTCAGCCTAGGAGGTTGCTGTGAGCTAGGCTGATGCCACGGCACTCTAGCCCCGGGCAACAGAGAAAGACTCTGTCTCAAAAAAAAAAAAAAAAAAGAGAATTCACAGATGCTACTGAAGATCGTCTCTTAAAAAAAAAAACCAAACAGAAAGAAAAATGCACACAGAAAAAAAGTTGAGAAAAAGGGTTGGTGTTTGGGGGATTGAAGTTAAAAAAAATAGAGTTCCTATTTAGTGATCAGTATCAATACTTTGAGGATCACTTTCTTATCCGTGACTTATTAGCCCAGGATCTACAGGGCTTATTTGGCAGGAGAATAAACTACAGTGAAAATTCTTTGTCTTCTCCCACTTAGAATATCCACCTTGGAGAGAAAGGGCTGGAAATCTCCCCTTCCTTCCTCATAGCCCTGGCTCCACGCTTTGTCAGGGTTTCAAGGGCTATCAAAGAGAAGTTTCTGGTCACATCTCATGTCCCACCCTCCAGTCTTGCTGGATGGAAGGAAGCCCAGTTCCCGTCTCCCTGTCTCCATACCTCTGAGCACTGGCCATGTCCTAGGCCGCCGAACCCTCAGAACCAGAGGGTGCTCACGTGTGCAGACAGAAAGCAGGTTGGGGGGAATGAGGAGTGACTGCTAACAGGTGACGAGGTTTCTTTGGGGTTCTAAGATTGTAGCGATAGTTGCATAACTGAATATACTAAAAACAATCGATTGTACACTTTAAATGGGCCAAGTGCATATGTGGATTATGTCTCAATAAAGCTGTTATTAAAAAAATAGTGGGCGACTCTGTATCCTCAAGACCTTCCTTCATCAAACAGCTGACTTTGTCCCCAAATCTGTTCCACCAATGTCACTTGTTCATGCAACTCTGCAGTTTAAATATTAAATGACCACAAAGTCACGTTGTTGAAATTAAGCCAAATGCTTCAGAAAGGCTCTATAGGAGGCCAGTTGCTATGAAGATGATTTGGACAATAATTTAGAATAGAAGGACTCAGATTTCTTGGCAAGTGTCTTAAGTTTTTGTTCACTTTAAAGAAACGAAGACTGGAAATGAAGGATTGTCATAGGTGTAGCTAATGCAGGAAGTTGACCCTAGGCTCCGGTCAACTGACCCAGAGCTCAGAACATCCGCAGTGCCAGGCTGTGACACCACATCAGAAGATGGGCCAAGGAATATGCAGTTAGGTGAAAATAAGCCATTTAAGGCCTAAGCATAATTTTTAAAGATTTCCTCCTTGA
>CAUYRT010006352.1:0-22815 GCA_963574885.1 Lepilemur ruficaudatus | reverse complement strand
GAGGCTGAGGCAGGAGGATCGCTTGAGCCCAGGAGTTTGAGGTTGCTGTGAGCTAGGCTGACGCCACGGCACTCTAGCCCGGGCAACAGAGTGAGACTCTATCTCAAAAAGAAAAAGAACATGAAGGTTCTCACACAAGCTTGAGAGTCTCTGTCTTAGAGGATGTCTGCAGGCTCCCAGCAAGTCGAACTATCTGGTTTATCTTCACTCCTCACTGAACCTCAGCTAAAATGACTGAAAAGGCACAAGTCCACATCACCAGGAGGGCAGCAGAGGGGAGACAGTGGACAGAGGAGGCCGTGCAGCGTCAGAAGGTGGGAAGCCCGAGGACACCTGACCGCTCGCAGGGCCTGAGTGTGGGCTGCGGGCGGAGGTGGGGGCTGTGCTTCCAGATGGGAATGGCCTCGGGCCCAGCACTGGAACCAAATCAAGGCATGGCTCAGAAAAATTTCACATCATCAGAGTTCTCTTATTTTTTTTTTTTTCCAAATCTAAAAGCTTCCACAAACAGAAAACAAAAATAGGTCGCATTCAAAGGACTGGAATAAAAATGGCATCCGATTTCTCAATAGTGATGTTGGAAGTTGGAAAACTGCGGTCTGCCACTTTTGAAATTCTCAGCTACAATTTATCTTTCTTTCAACTAAAGACAATAATACAAGCTCCCTCTTTGAGAAAAAAATGTGAAATTGAAAGATACACTCTCCCCGAAATAAAGAGATTCAAGGGCAGCTGTGAAGCAGGTCGTTTGTCCTCCTGCTGCTAAACTGGAGTCACTTGTGAGGAAAGGGCCTCTCGTACCGTCTTCCAAAAGGGGGGCGTTGTCCAAAAGCTCATCCTCGGGGGACAGGCTGGTATCTTCTTCCATGCTGGCAGACAGAATTAGCTACAAAGAAATTATTAGAAAATACAGATCAACAAGATCAGCGATTTTTTTTTTAAACCAAAAAACTGGATTTTGTAAGAACTAACAATCTCTCTTTAAAAAAAAAAAAAAGGACATTAAGAAAACGGATAGATAAACCACAGACTAGGAAAGAAATATTTGCAGCGCATGCATCTGACCAGGGTCTCGTATAAAGGGCTCCCAAATGTCAGCCACGCAGAGTCCACGCTCCGATTTTAAGAGGCCGGAAGGTTTAGAAAAGCCGCGACAGAAGAAGGTGGGCGGTGGCCACGGCACGTGCAACTCTGTGCAACATCATCGGTCGCTGGGGAAATGCAAATGAAAACCACCATGAGACGCCTCTGCACACAGATCAGAACGCCCAACGCGGAAAACCCGGATCGCGCTACGTGCGGCAAGGCTGTGAATGACCCACGCCGCCGCTGGGAGCGTAACACGGTTCTCTGGAACCACTGGGCGATTTCTCACGAACCATACGCGTACCACACGGGCCGGCAGCCCCGCTCCGAGGTATGCACCCAGGAGAAACAAAAACACACGCACAGGAAACTCACACAGGAATGTTTACAGCAGCCCGTTCCTAACGGCCTAGAACCGAAAACAAACGCCCACAGATAAGAGAACGAACAAACCACGGACGTTCGCGCAGCAGGCAACGCCCCGGGGCCAGAAGGATGAAGCGCGGGCAGAGCACAACGCCACGGGGGCTCCCCGAAACGTCACGTCATGTGCAGCGGCCACAGAGCACACGTGGACTCCAAGCACAGGCAGGACGTGCCTCCTGGGTGCGAGATGGGGAGCGGGCGGGGCGGGGCGGGTTGGAGCCCGCTGCGTCTTGCTTTGGCTGTTGGGAATTCCGACCGAATTCAAAAGTCGTCCGACTGAACAGTTACGGTCTGTACATTTTACTACGTGCTAATTTATCCCAACAGAGCACACACAGCCAAGGTTCGAAGACAATTTTTTTTTTTTGAGACAGAGTCTCACTCTGTTGCCCGGGCTACAGTGCCATGGCATCAGCCTAGCTCACAGCAACCTCAAAGTCCTGGGCTCAAGCAATCCTCCTGCCTCAGCCTCCCGAGTAGCTGGGACTACAGGCACGAGCCACCATGCCCGGCTAATTTTTTCTATGTATTTTAAATTGTCCAGCTAATTTCTTTCTATTTTTTAGTAGAGACGGGGTCTCACTCTTGCTCAGGCCGGTCTCGAACTCCTGAGCTCAAACAATCCTCCCACCTCGGCCTCCCGAGTAGCTGGGACTACAGGCATGCGCCACCATGCCTGGCTAATTTTTTTTTTCTATATACATTTTTTAGTTGGCCAATTGATTTCTTTCTATTTTTAGTAGAGATGGGGTCTCTCTCTCTTGCTCAGGCTGGTTTTGAACTCCTGACCTTGAATGATCCTCCCATCTCAGCCTCCCAGAGTGCTAGGATTACAGGCGTGAGCCACCGCCTGCCTGGCCCAAAGACAATTCTTAAAGAATTTCAGAATATTCGTAACCCTTGGATCATGGTTTTGGGAATGTTAGGAGCTGCCTGTGTGGAACCCTTGGTGTAGAATCTTTTATATTCAAATGTTGAAATTAAAGACTTCACTTAAGAAACCATGTTAAAGACATAAGCTCTTTAGTACTGTAATTTTTCTTGTGAAAATTAAATTTAATGTCTAACTTCCATTTGTTTTCTATTATACCTTAAATACGTGATTTACGTGATTAGTTTTAAATGTCTGTTAATCACATTATGCTTGTACCATAATTAATACACAAAAGAGTTGATGTTAAATGCTTATAAATCAATGCACATGTTACACTGGGAATGTACAGTATTTCACACGGAAGTGAGTAATTCCAGGTGAAATGCACATAAATGCTGACACCATGTACGAGACGCTAAAATCGTAGAAGAGCGTGTTTTTCATTGCTTAACGTAGCGGTTGCTTCTGAATACAGGCCGTCCCTGGGTCATGGACCAGTACGTCCTCAGAGCACCCGCAGGTTGGATCTGCATGTAACTCGGACCCCTCCCTGATGAACAGCGCATAAGAGGTGGCAGTAATAACAACGCAATAACACAATGGCTCATCTGTGGCAATAACATTACAACACAGTGTAACACTGTAGCATTAATGACACCCCTGTGCTGTAACAATAAGTTACAGAAACTATTGTGTTCTTTCTTTTAATTCAAACAGAACATTGAAACAAACTCATACAGAAAGTTTACCTAGGAGATAGGAGAGGTTTCGAAAAAGAGTATTAAGTCGCCTGCTACTGCATCAACACTAGGCTAACGGGAACGTCACGCCTACTTTGGTCTTCTGAGCAAATCGGTAACAGCCTTTCCATTTCAACAATCAATCCACGACGCTGCTTAGCGATGATCTACACTTTCGCGGGAGCTCTGCCTTCCCACGCTCACTGTCCCCACGCGACCCTCACGCTGACAGCCGGCGACGGCCGCCCGGTGCCTTCCCAGGGAAGGGTGGCGTCTGGCCTCTCTCCGAGCACTTGGTCATCTCTACCTTCTTTTCGCCCGCCATCACCTTTGTCTCCGCTGCGGGCTCCCATGGACGTCCTGCGGACATGCGGTTTGGGGGCGTGGTCGTCGGGGCAAACACAGACTCACAAAGTGGAACAGCAGAGTGGAGACGGGAGTGATCCCGAGCCCACGCGATGTGTGAACGAGGAGACCCCAAACCGCTCGCGCCACGCACCTTTGTTTACATGCACGGGAGAAACTCGCTCCCGAGCTGTTAATTATTTGATTACAAATTATCCTCACGGGAGGCGGAGGGGGAGGGGCGACAGCCTGCCTAACGGGTACAGCCAACGCTTGTTTGGGCGACGCGCACACTTACAGCCGGGACCCAAGCATGACAGACGCTATCCACGTGACCAAAAACATCTGCACCCCTTAATATTTTGAAATAAAAATTTAAAAAAATAAATCATCCTTATGAGAGCCTCAGAAGCCTGCTTGTAAGTACAGATCCTGTTAAGTTGGGTCGTCCCCAACACAGGGACTGCCTGTAATTCACTAAAAAATATTTTTAATGCCTGCAGATGTTTCTTGGATAAACTATTAAACAATCAATGCCAGTAATTTATTTTTTAAATTACAATCAATGTAATTTATTTTTCAAAAAGCTTACAAAGAAATAACCGTATGTTTAAGCCCTGAGAGGCAGAATTTTAAGGTACCTTGCGAAATCCTGGTAACATTCTTTCCACGTGAGAGACCTGCTGAACCTCCGGTCTCTGGCTGGCAGAGCTTCCAGAAAATATTTATAAAACAGTCAAACCTGTCCTGCTCTGCGCTTGTGAAATCCACGTGACCTTCACGACATGGCGGCACTGGACACCTGCGTGGACGACGGTGTCACAAAAGCTGGCACGCGGCGCACGCCCGGCTCCACTGAAAACGGCTCCGTTAAGCCACGCGCGCCTCGGTTGCCAGCGAAAGGGGGCGGCTCCACACAGGCACCACCCTGGTGCCTCGAGTCCTCACTCAGAGCAGTGGAAAGACTTATTTTCCCGACACGTGAATCTGCAAGGACAAGGCAAATGGGTGAGGAAATACCGGGAACAAAAGAGAAGCTGAGAGGCGGGAGGACGGTGGTCGCCGCCCCGGGAAGCAAGACCGAGCACGGAGCCCGCACGCCCCACGCGACCTGTGAGAGGCTCAGGGGCAGCAGGCAGTGGCGAGTGTCCCCACGGGGGGACAGGATCGAGAGGCAGACGTTCACCAGAGCACGTTTAGGAAGAAGTTGGAAGTTCCGTTTTGGAAGGCGCCCGGCCGGCGTGCCAGCCACCAAAGAATGACGGACGGAATTGTACCTGGACTTTCTCAAAGTCCTTGAAGAAATGACAGGACGACAGGAAATCATCACGTTAAGATCCAAGTGAAGGCAAGAATATAAATAAATAACCAAGCTAAAGGGAAGCATATCATCGAATTGGATTAAAAAACCAGTAACAACAAGAATTCTAAGTCTCTGTGGTTTAAAGGAAACAAGTAAAACGCAAGCTTACTTGTTTGGGAGCAAGCTTTCTCCTTTTGGAGTCAGAAGGAGGAGCCCCGTGGAGGACCCGTAACTGGGAAGCTTGGAGCTGTCTAGAAACTGACAAAGTACTTGCGGCAGAGAGTGGTGGCAGCCGCAGAGAGCGGTGGCAGCCGCAGAGAGGGCCACGCCGTAACTCAGTGTCCGACGCGCCGGGAAGACCCCACACCCCCGAACCCGCAGCGCTCAGCAGAGCAAGTGGAGCAGAACCAGCCGGACGAGGAGAAAGAGTCAGAAGAGTCCAGGGGGACTCAGCGCCTCTCAGCACCTGCTCCCCCCGCCAGACAAAGCGCGGAGGACGGAGACCTGGGAACATAATCAACAGACTTGACCTTGCGGATACATTTAGAACATAAACAGCCACCATGTAATTTTAAACGCTCCTTAAAAGCAGACACAGAGTATTGACGAAAACTACTTACTAGGCCTAAAACACTGCTCAGTAAATTCCAAAGGACGAAAATTGTACAAAACTTGTTCTCTGATCCAAAAGTAATTGGCGCAAATCAAAAACAAATACAGAACTATAAAGTCACTATGTTTTTGGAAAATAAAAAACGTACTTCTAAACAGCCCACGGGTCAAAGAAAAATCTTAGCGGAAACTATACAATATTTTGAATGAAAAACCGATGGCTGAAGTGCTACAGGAAACAGTGACTTTGTAACCCCAGATGCATCTATTACTATCAGGAACAACGACAGGCTGAAAACCAACATGCTGAGCATCCCACTCAACAAGTTAGAGAAAGAACGGCAGAATAAACCCAAATAAAGTGCAAGGAAGAAAATAAAAAAGATTAGACATTAATGCAACAAAAACAAATATGTGGCCGGGCGCGGTGGCTCACACCTGTAATCCTAGCACTCTGGGAGGCTGAGGCGGGAGGATTGCTTGAGCCCAGGCGTTTGAGGTTGCTGTGAGCTAGGCTGACGCCACGGCACTCGAGCCCGGGCAACGGAATGAGACTCTGTCTCAAAACAAACAAACAAAAAAATTCAACATCCCATTTGCGTTATTTAAAAAACTTCAGCAAACTTGTATTAGAAATGAATTCCTTTAACGTAACAGAGGGTGCATACCCAGAATAACCGACGGCAAACATCACACTTAATCGTCAACACTAAAAGCATTACTCCACCACCGAGACTGAAACAAGATGCACTTTTCAGTGAGGGCCAGGTCCTCAACCAGAACAATCAGAAGTAAAAGAAATGAAAGGCACAAGAAACAGAAGGGAAAAACCGCCATTATTTTCAGATGATTACGTACAGGTCAAATCCAAACAAATATACGATTATTAAAATCATTACGACAACTTAGTAACATTGCTCGATACAACTTCAATCATAAGAACCAAGCACATTCCTATTTATCAAAGCAAAGGATGAGAAAGTAAGATCTGCAAAAGTTACCAGGTACAATTACATAAAAACATGACGTATTTCAGAATAAATACAACAAAAGGTCCGCGGGGGCTCCACAGGGAAAACGGTGAAACCCCGCTGGGCAACATCAAAGGAGACCGGCATAAAATACGTGGAACAAATGACCCAGTTTCTTCCACAAATAAATGTCGTGGGGGAAGGGATGGGAGGACGTTTTCCACTACGGGGGCCTCAGGAGACGGCCGGCACAGGCCCTGTGGCCTCCTGTTTCGATCCTGATTCAAGCAAACAACTGTAAGAGACATTTTGAGATAATTCCTAAAAATGAGCACAGACTAGTATTAGAGTTTATTAAGAAATTATTGTTGTGGCTCACGCCTGTAATCCTAGCACTCTGGGAGGCTGAGACGGGCGGATTGCTCAAGGTCAGGAGTTCAAAACCAGCCTGAGCAAGAGCGAGACCCCATCTCTACTAAAAATAGAAAGAAATTAATTGGCCAACTAAAAATATGTAGAAAAAAATTAGCCAGGCATGGTGGCGCATGCCTGTAGTCCCAGCTACTTGGGAGGCTGAGGCAGAAGGATTGCTTGAGCCGAGGAGTTTGAGGTTGCTGTGAGCTAGGCTGATGCCACGGCACTCTAGCCCAGGTAACAGAGCAAGACTCTGTTTCAAAAAAAAAAAAAATAGCATTAACAATAGATTCAAACAATATGAAATACTTAGGAATAAACCTGACAAAACTTGTGCACAGTGAAAGCTATAAAACCTTGCTGAGAGTAATTAAAGAAGATCTAAATAAGTAGAGAGATATACCATGTTCATGGGTTGGAAGATTCAGTATTTTTAGAATCTGAATTCTACCCAAATTTTTCTGGAGTCAACACAATCTCAGCCAAAATTGCAGTAGCCTTTTTTTTATTTTTTGGTAGAAATTAACAAGCTAATTCTAAAATTCATATGGAAATGCAAAGGACCTAGAATAACTTAAATAAACTTTTTCTATTGAAAAAGAACAAAGTTAATGGATAAATATTACCTGACTTCATACAAAGCTACAGTAATCAAGACAGTATGGAATTGGCATAAAGATACACAAACAGATCAGTGGAACAGAATAGACAATCCAAAAATATACCCACATATATATGCAAGCTAATTTTTTTACAAAGATGCAAAGACAATTCAGTGGAAAAGAATATACTTTTCAATAAATAATGGTGGGATTGTTCAATTTCCATATTAAATAAAAAAGAACTTCAATCCATACTTCACACCATATGCAAAAATTACCTCAAAATGGATCATATGAATAGATTTAACTATAAAACCTAAAACTCAAAAACTCCTAGAAGAAGGCTAGAAGAAAATTTGTATGAGCTTGGAATAGACAATGTTTCCTTAGATACAACACCCAAAGCCTGATACATAAAAGGATGAATTGATAAACTGGACTTCATCAAAATGTAAAATTTCTGCTCTTTGAAAGACACTGTTAAGAGAATACAAAGACAAGCCACAACTGAGAAAATATTTGCAAATCATATATTTGAAAAAGGACCCTCTCTAAATTCAACAATAAGAAAACAGATAACCCAAGGGAAAAGTGGACTAAATATTTTAGCAGACACTTTGCTAAGAAGATATATGGATTTCAAATAAGTATAGGAAATTATGCACAACATTAGTAGTCATTAAGGAAATACAAATTAAAAGTGCAACAAAAGCCACTATACATCTATTTCACTAAAATGAAAAAACCTGGCAATACCAAGTGTTGACAAGGATTTGGAACTAGTATCACTACACTGTTGATGGAAATTTTAATTGGTCAAGCTCCTTGGAAAACAGTTTTGCAGTTTCTTAAAAAATTAAACATTCACCTATTATATGTTCCAACCATTCCACTCCTAGGTATTTACTCAAGAAAAATGAATTCAATCAAAGACTTGTACGTGAATATTCCTGGAAGCTTTATTTGTAATGACTCAAAAGTGGAAACAACCCAAATATCTTGGCAATTTTCTTGGTTAAACAAATTGTGTTATAAATTGAATACTATCAATAATAAAAAAGAATTAATATGCACACAAAAATGAATCTCAAAGCAATTCTACTGAAAGAAGTCAGATGTGAAAGAGTACATACTGTACAATTCCATTTATATAAAACACTAGAAAATGCAAATTAATCTATAGTTATGGAAAGCAGATCCTTGGTTACCTGGGGAGGCCGGTGTTAGGGTAGTGTAGAGAGGAGAGATGATAAAGGCCACAAGAAACTTTTGGAGGTGATGAATATGTTTATTATCTTGATTGTAGCATATGCCAAAACTTATCAAGTTTTACACTTTAAATATACTTGAATAAATCTGTTTAAATTTTACTGAAAATACAAAGATGCAAGAAAATGTGCATGATAATCTAAATAAAAAGAAGTCAATGGAAACAAAACCAAAATAACAGAGATGCTAAACTTAGCAGACAAGAATATTAAAATAGTTATTATAAATATGCTCAATATATTCAATGATATAATGAAAAACATGAACATAATGAGGAATGGCATGACAGATATAAGAATGCAGAAATGTTAAAGATAAAAAATATAATATCTTAAATGACAATTTTGCTGGATAGGACTAAAAGCAAATTAAGTACTGCAGAAGAAAAAAAGTTAATTAAGTTGAAGACAAAACAACAGGAACTATGCAAAATCAAACACACAAAGAAAAAGATTCTAAAAAACAATGAAAGAAACTCAGTGACCTATTAGGTAAACATTAGGTAGCATAATAGGTAATTGAAGCCCCAGAATAAGAGGAGAAAAAAGTAGAGGACAGAAAAAAGAAATTTAGATAATGGCTGAAAGTTTTTCCAAATTTGACAAAAAGTATAAATCCACAAGCACAAGAAGCTCAATGAACCCCAAACAGGTTAAACCAATGTTAACCATCCTGAAGCAAATCATAATCAAATTACTAAAAACAAGTAATAAAGAGAAACTTAAAAGCAGTTACAGAAAAAAAAAAAGCAAAGTACACATAGAGGAACAAAAATTCAAAGCCATAGACTGGAGAAACCATGTGATCCAAAAGACAATGAAATAACATATTTGAATTGCTGAAATTAAAAACAACAACAAAACCCAAATCTGCCAATCTATAATACTATGCCCAGCAAAATATCTTTCAAAAATGAAGGAAAAATATTAATAAAACTTTTTCAGACTAACAAAAGTTGAGAGAATTTACCACCAGTAGACCTGGTCTTAAAGAAATATCTTAAAAGCTCTTCAGATAGAAGCAAAATAATATAATATGGAAACTTAGATGTACACAAACGAATAAAGAGCACATGAAAGTAAATAAAAAGGGCTTTTCTTTTGTTAAAAATTTACTTAATAGTAATTGATAGTTTAAAGCAAAAGCAATAATAATACATTGTGGGATTTTTATCCCACTTAGAAGTAAAACCTACAGTAATTATAGCACAAAAGATGGGAGAAAATGGAAGAACACAGTTCTAAAATTCATACATTTTTGTGAAGTGGAATAATATCATTTGGCTATAGTCTGTGATAAGTTAGGAATGCACATTGTAAACCCTAGAGCAACCCTCTCACCCATCTCCTATATATATATACCTAATTAGCCAAGAGTTAAGATTAAATGGAATATTAAGAAAATAATCCCAAAAAGGCAAAAAAGACAAAAATAGAACAAAGAACAGATGGGACAATACAGAACAAATAGCAAGATGGTAGATGTAAGCCAATAATTATATCAAATGTAAATAGTCTAAATACTCTTGATTAAAAGAGATTGTCAGACTGTATAAAAAGTAAGACTCAACATCATGCTTGCAATAAAAAAAAATTCACTTTTAATATCAAGATACATACAGGTTAAAAGTGAAAGGATGTAAAAAGATACACCACGTAAACACTAATCATCAGAAAGCTGAAACAAGAAAAAAGGGAGAAGACCACTTCTCTCTAAAAGCACTGTGTGTAGTTCAGGCTGGATTGGTACTTCTAACAAAGATCTTAACCGCAGATTTCTCAAGCAAAAGGAAGGCATTTCCTCTGTGTTAAACAAACCTTCTCAATCCAGTTATGCTAACAAGAAAAGGAAGTGACTCTAGTACTTTGTATTGTTTTAAAATTACTTTTCATGGAAGTAGATACCATGCTTCTTGCATCCATCCATACCTCACATAAGCCTTGCACACAGTGAATGAAGATGTTGGCACAAAAAAATCCATAACCAGTAATGGTACTGTATATATCACCTTACTGAAGGGATTCCCATGGCTCCTATTAATACACTGGAATTAGTATTATAAACAAGTGTCTCTGGGAGGGCCAAGCTCATCTTCAATGACTACAAATGAAACATTGTCCTCACATATTCTTAGAACTAGTATAACTAATTTTATCTGAGAGAGACAGTTCAGTAAGGGCTTCCTTAATTCTTAAAATGGTCAAAGATGACGTATAGTCATTCTGTAATCCAGGACCATTTGCATAATTAGTATTTACCAAGAAAGGAAAAAACACAGACTTTTTTTTAACTTTCCCAATACATCCGTTATCAGATGAATAAGCAACTCTCAGCAAGCTGAGTACCGGCCTTTAGCACAGGCGTGCCCTCTGCAATGTGTTCCAAAGGTCAGGAGTAACTGGTCCAAAGTACAGTTTCATAATGCAATGTTTTATGGAGTTCTTGGTAACAATCGTTTAGAAGACTTGAATGAATCAGAATATCTTAACTCCAGTCGTTTGTACTGGGTAAGACATTTATTGTATATGGATTGTAGGATATTGTCAAAATTTACTTACTAGAACTCAGGTATATAAGACAAACTGTCTTATAATTAATTTCTTCATATTCTGAAACCCCTGTTATCACTGATGGTACAAAAAATGCAAGTTTGGCAATTAAAGGTGATTCACTGTTACATGTTTAAAACAGTTTTGTTCAAGGGCATAGTCAATTCAAAGTCCAAATTCCCTTTCAGGGCTATTTTATTTTGTTAGGACACAAGAACTAAGAGGCTTCCTTCCACAACCAGATGCCAATTGGGAAAGGGGAGAGAACGAAGAGACCCCTTGAAAGGAGAGGACTGCCTGAATTCACCAGACTGGTATGACTGCATTTTCTGGGCTGCTGTGACTTGTGAATCATTTCTTCGTGATAGTCAAGGCTCAGTGGTTCCCATTGATAATGTGGCCCTCGCTGGCTCCTGCTCGCATGGCCGGTCCTCTGAACCTGGCCACAACTGCCTTTGGAGCCACATCTTGGGTAACCACTTCTGCAGCATTCACCACAACATAGTTACTTTGATTCTTGGCATGGTAGCCCCTGTTTGGCTCTCCAGTCAATATCCTCTGCACATGTGGGAAATTCTAGATCCCCTTAGCCTCAAATGGATCACTGGTACCACCCTCACGATCTAGGGCCCACTGGCCTAACCCACTTCTACTCTATGAATTAGAAGCCACACAGGTCACTGATCATAAAGGGAAGAACAAGGCTCCTTATGGAATTGCTTTGCCTGCATCTCTAAAGAGCAGAGTACCTGGGAATTAACTGGGCCTCAGGGCCAGTCCACCCCCAGTGTGGAGGGTACAAATGTTCCTGCTCCCTCGCTCCTAACAGGGACAATTCTTAGGTGCGGCTCACACTCTCCAGAACTTTCTCTCACGGGACTTTGTCGTATCCCATCTTGGCCTTTCTTTGCCAGTCACAATTCCCCATTCTCCGGCTGACTGTTCCTGGAGACACTTCCTAATAAATTACTTTTATAGGAAAATTTGTTTGGGGGCCATACCCTGTCAGAAGGAGGAGGGTAGAAAGTAAAGACACTTGCTCTTTCCACTGTACTTTTCTCTCTCTTCTCTGCCTTCCCCCCTACATTGAAATGGCTGTCCACTCTCCCTTACTATACAGCAATTGCTCTTATCAAAAAGGGTGAGGACACTAAGACTGGCTCAACATACCAAACTAAATCAATATAATACACCATTTAGCAGGCTAAAGAAGAAAAATCACACGATCCTATCAATTGATGCAGAAAAGTATTTGACAAAATTCAACACCCATTTCATGTAAAAAAAACTCTTATGAAAATATGAATAGAGCACAATTTCCTCAACTTGATGAAGAACATATACAAAACCTGCAGCAAATGTCATACTTAATGATAAAAGGCTAAAAACTTTCCTTCTAAGATCAAAAAAGCAAGAATGTTCATTCTCGTTGCTCTTGTTTAACATAGTGTTAGAAAATTTTAGCCTGCACAGTAAGACAGAAAAAGAAAATAAATGGAAGAAATAAAACTGTTTCTATTTGTAGATGACATGATGATCTGTGTAGACAATTCCAAAGAGTCTACAAAAATAAAAACAAAAACCTCTAGATCTAGTGAGTTCAGCAAGGGCACAGGATACAAGATCGACATACAAAACTCAGTATGTCTATACAGTAGCAACAGACATGTGAAAACCAAAATTAAAAATACAATACCACTTACAATTGCTCAAATAAAATAAACACTTAGGTGTAAATCTATTAAACAGTATATGGTACTTGTATGCTAAAAATGATAAAATCCTGATGAAATAAATCAAAGATCTAAATAAATGGGCATTCCATGTTCATAGATTGGAAGACTTAGCATAGTAAAGGTGTCATTCTTCTTAAATTCATATAAAGGTTTAACATAATTGCTATCAAAATCCCAACAAGATCTTTGGTACATGTAGACAAAAATGTTGTAAAATATATATAGAAAGGCAAAGAAACTAAAATAGTTAAAATGGTGCTTAACAAGAAGACAATTGCAAGACATTGTATAGTACAGTAATCGAGACTACATAGGAAGAACAGAAACACAGATTGATGGAACAGAGTAGAGAACCCAGTAATAGCCCCACAGAAGTGTGGACAATTGATTTTTGACAAAGGTGCAAAAGCAATTCAATGGAGAGAGGATAGTCTTTTCAACAAATGGTGCTAGAACAATTAGATATTCATAAGCAAAAAAAAAAAAAAAGAACCTTGACATAAACATCACATCTTATATAAAAATTAACGTACAGTGGATCATTTACATAGATTTAAATGTACATAAAAATATAAAGCTTTCAGAAGATAACACAGAAAATCTGCCGAACTTAGGGCTTGGCGAAGAGTTCTGAGACATGACATCAGAAGCATGATCCATTTTAAAAGTGAATAAATTGGACTTCATCAAAATTAAAAACTTTTATTCTGTGAAAGACCGTATTAAGAGAATGAAAAGACAAGCTACAGACTGCTAGAACGTATTTGCGAACCATATGTATCTCAAAAGGGACTCAGATCTAGAATACATAAAGAACTCCCAGAATTTAACAGTTAAAAAAAACACAATTCAATTAGAAAATGGGCAAAAGACAAGAGGAGACATTTCACCAAAGATGATATATTTAATACAAATGGAAAATATGCATATGAAAAGACGTTTAACATCGTTAGCCATTAGAAAAATGCAATTTAAAACCATGATGAGATATTACTATACACCTATCAGGACAGCTAGAATAAAAAATAGTGGCAATACCAAATGGTGGCCAGGATGCAGACAAACTCTAGCACTCCTACATTGCTGGTAGGAGTATAAAATAGTACAGTCACTTTGGGAAATAGTTTGGCAGTTTCTTAAAAACTAAATATACAATTACCACATAACCCAGCAATTTCACCTGTGGGCATTTATCTCACAGAAATAAAAACTATGTTCTCACAAAAACCTGTCAACAATTACTCACAGAAGCTTTCTTCGTAATAGCCAAAAACTGGAAACAACAACATCCTTCAAGAGTGAATGATTAAACAAACCGTAGTACCTCCACACCCTGGAATACCACTCAGCAATAACAAGCATCAAACTACTGATACACACAACTTGGATGGATCCCAACGGCATTATGCTGAGTGAGAAAAGCTGACATCTAAAGGTCACATACTATATAACTCCACTTATATAAAATTCTCAAAATGACAAAATTATAGAGATTGAGAACAGATTAGTGGTTGCCAAGGATTAGGGGCTGGTGGGGGCGCGGTGTGAGGGGGTATAAAGCAGAAGTATGAGGGTGATCTTTGAGGTGATGGAACAGTTGTATACCTTGAATTTGGTAGTTGTTACACAAATCTACCCATGTGATAAAACATAAAAATGCCCCTATACACACATAATAATAATGTCAAATTCCTGCTTTTGATATTGTACTGTAATTACATAAGATATAGCCATTTGAGGAAACTGGACAAAGGTACCCAGGACCTTTCTATACTATTTTTGCAACTTTGGATGAATCTATAATTATTTCAAAAACAAATTAGAAAAACATGTGAAGTACTTATTGTGGGCATCAGAATTACCTGAGACAATTGTTAAAATATGTAAGTTTCTGAACCCCATTCTACATTCACTGGTCTATAATTATTTTTGTTTTGCTCTTTTAAAATTTTTAACTGTGGTAAAATACACATAAAGTTTGCCACTTTATCCATTTTTAAGTGTATAGTTCAGTAGTGCTAGGTACTCACATTGTTGTCAACCAATCTCCAGAACTCCTCTCTTCTTGCAAAACTACAATACATACCCATGAAACACAAACTCGCCACTCTCCCAGCCCCTGGTTTCTGCCCACACCTGGGAAACTTCTTCTTAGACTCATCTCTACCAGGAACTTGGCAGATTCCATGTTTAGATAACAAAGAGGCTGCTCCTAACAATGATAATCTGACCTAATGACATAGGCTACCACTGCACAGGCCATGTGCCAGTCACTGTGTACCCCCTTTCGCATTTCATTTCACAATACTCTAAAAGTTGGCAGTTATTATGTCCATTCCATGAATGAGGCAACAGGCTCAGAGAGGTGAAGCTATTCGTTCAATTCACACAGCTCCAATTCCAACTCGGGCCTACCTCGTTCCCTAAATCAGCCATATCACAAGCCATCATTCTGTCCAGGTTCTTTATGACCTCGGCTTGAAGTTTAACCACAGGTGTCTTTTCCTTGTGGTTTCAGAGGCAGAGACCCAGAGGGACAACTTCCCGGTCACAGCTCTCCCAAAACATCAGAACTCTGGAGCTCTACCTTGGACTTTATTAAGTTCTCTACTGAGGACTTCATTAAGATTTCTTCTGAAAATATGGTTTGCATAGACTGGTGGCACAACAGAAAAAAAGGGAAAGGTATTTTCCTTTCCTGTGTTTGCTAGTTTGCCTGGGCGGCCATAGCCCAGCTAAGATAGGAAGGAGGAAAAGATGAGTGAACACATGAAGATTTACTGACAGCAAAACACACCGTCAGATAGGTATGCAAAGAGTTTCCTTGCACCCTGGACTACCCACAGTAATTTCAAAAGGTTCCTGGGGCACCTAAGTGGGATAACATGTCATCTAAATGAGAAAATTTCAGAACTATTTTTCAAGCCTTTTTGAAAGAGAAAACCAAGCACACAGCCCTTAAAAACAAAAGTTACAGATTACATATCCACTAAGGTAGCTCATTAAACTTATTTTAAAACCCTTAAAAATTTCAAAATAGTGCAGGAGATGGTTTAGAGGGCAATTTAGTGGGTTTCTTTCCAGCAGAGAACATCTGAGAACATTTTCTCTAATAATAAAGGGCAAAGTACATGCAGTTGTGTAACCCGCAAAAGCTCCACCAGTGTGTGAATGAAGAAAGAGATCGCTGGTTAGAAAAAAAATAACTTTTTGTTATCTTCCACTGAAGACATTTCCCCTGCGTTCGCCAGAGGACAGTAGAGTGGTCGCAAAGGGTGCAAAGAGGCAATTCTTGTGCAGCGGTAGAAAATATTCCGTGTGGGAGACATTATCTCAAATGAGTGTAAAAAGAACATATGTACAAGTATATGGGCTTTCAAACTCAAAAGGGAGGTCTCTTATCATCAGTTTTATTATTAATTTTTCCCTCACAGCAATCTCAAAAGTGCTGGGCTCTGCAGAGCTTGACAAAGAGCCCAGAGCGGGTAGGGGACTCGCTGTCACAGGCAAAACTAGGTGCTGTACCCAGGCGGGAGGGAGGGCGCAGGGATGGGGGAAGGAGGACATGCATTAAGTCCATTCCAAAGCTTTGGAGAGCCTTAGTAAAATCAAAAGATATGGCAACAAACAGCCCCAACGAGGGTATATTTTTTGTAAGAGCTGCAGTTACCCGGTGCCTGGAAAGAGAGGGAGCTGAGCGCAGGGACTCGCATGAAGGGAAAAACAGCAGAAGCCAGAAGGGTGCGTTAGCCTGGCGCTCCTCCAAACTTAACGCCTGCGAATCACCTTAAGATCTCATTAAAACGCAGATTCTTATCCCCTTGGTCGGGAGTGGAGTCTGAGAGTCTGCGTTTCTAACTAGCTCCCAGGTATTACAGCTGCTGGTGGTCCAAGGACCCGCCTCGGAGTAGCCAGGGATTTGTTTAAAGGGGTGAAGAAATTCCCGGCTAGAGAAGAAAGGGGCTTTCTGAAGAAAACAATAAACCTCTGGGGTAGAAGCAACCTCAAGAGGGGCAACGATACAAACAAACTGGAAGGGCACGGATAGGACTGAAAACTGGCCAGAGGAAGGATCATGGTCTCGAATTCCTTACTCTTAGCAGGGAGGGTTTCAGGACGAAAGGGTAAAGAGGCGCTCGCCCTCCAGCTCGGGAAGAAAACGTCAGTGATGGGCTGGGGGCTCTTTGGGCAGGCCGGGAGACGCACACCTGGACACGGTAGGCAGCTGGCGCGCAGCCTGAGCCCGGACGCAGGGGCAGGGACAGAGGAGACCCAGGGCCGGCCAGCCCTTACCTGTGCTCGCCCTGGTCGGTGTAGACGTTTAGGAAGAGCCCCTCCCTAGTGTCCCGATACACCAGGCCCGAGAAGCTGAGCTGCAGCTCGTAGCGGCTACCAGGCTGCAAGGACTCCCCAAGTTCCAGCACCATGTATTGCATATCCAGCGCGAACCACACGTCGTCCACGGGCACGCGGCCCACGGTGGCGTCCCTGATGCCTGGAGACAGGGGACCCCGCACCTCGGCGCGCTCGCAGTCCAGGAAAAGGCTGTGCAGCAGCAATCGCGCGGTGGCCACGGTGCAGAGCACCGTGATGTTCACGCGGCCAGTGAAGTGCAACGACGACTCGGGGAGCTCGTCGGGCCTCAGCCGGGGCCATAGCTCCAGCTCGTAGTGCAGCGGCACAAGCCAGGACGGCAGGCGCAGTTGGTCCCAGGGCCTCGGGGGTCGCCAGGCGCCCGAGGTGGTCGTCACCGACGGCTCGCGTGCGGAGCCGGGTTTCGGGGTCACCGGTGGCTCCTCCTGACTTCTGGGAGTGGAGGACGCGGCGTCCGGGACCCGGAGGCCACGCAGCTCCGACGGCGGGACGCCCGCGCAGTAGCCGTACAGGGCGGCGAGCACGGCTAGCGCCAGCAGGAGGGCAGCCGCCAGCCCGGCCAGCAGCAGGGCCACTGCGCGGCTCACATAGAAGCCCGAGCTGGAAGTGGGTCTCATGGAGGGGGCTGAAGTTGGGGTGGGGCGAGGTGGAAGCGCAGAGACAGAGGCGGCGGCTCTAATCCCTGGCCCGGGTGCTCAATGATGGGACCCTCGCCCCTCTTCTCCTGTACTGTCCCTCCTCCTCGAGGAGCCTGGGAGGACAGACAGGCAGGAGAGAGCGGTTGGGACCATGGCTTCCCCCTCCCGGCTAATCAGATCCAGGTCCCTGCCTACCCACCCCCGCCCCGCTAGAGCCGGGGGAGGAGGCGGACCCGGCGCACCGAGGCGTGCGCCCCTTGGGGTTCGAAGGGAAGGACCGCGCAGAAGTGTCCTCTAGGGGCGGCGTGGGGAGGGGCCGTGGGACCAGCCAGGATATTTGAATTACTGGGATTTGCTGTGGTGTGCCCCAGTACGATTTCCGGTGTTGTCGGGAAAGGGACAGGTACCGAGCACCCTCATCTCCTTGACCGCAGCGTTGAGCAACCAGCAACATACCTGCTCGACCGCCCCCCGGGGCTTCGTGTGCTAGGGGTGGGGTGAGGGCTTGAGGACCGCGACATTTGGGAACGCGCTGTGAAATGGCCCTGTGAGGGGCGACCGTACAGTTAGAACAAACTTCTGGAGCCACATCTGTGGCCCTAAATTCGCCTCCTGAATAAACCCGGGATGCACGCAGCCCAGGCATCGAGAGGGAAGATGGAAACAAGGTCGGGAGTACCCGGCCTCTCCAGAGCTTAGGAAGCCGGGCTGGAGGAAGGGGCCACAAAGTACTAGGGTTGTGTAGAGGCTGGGGAAGACCGCTTTATCCCAGGAGGGAGCCCAACGGGAAGCCTCTACTTAGCATTGCAACTGCTCGGGGGTCGGGCTTTCCAGTCCTGGATCTGGGTCTGTTCTCCGAACCCCCGCCGGGGGAAAGGGGATGCCTACTTTCAGAACTGGTTCATTTCCAGCAAAGAGAGAGAAAAAAAAAAACAGTCCAGAGACTAGTCTTTCCATTCAGAAACCTCGGGGCTGGAACTGGTTTCCCAGGCGGTGCCCCAGTCGGTGAGGTCTTTGGCATGCCGGGCATCTGTTTGCTATTTAGCCAGTGCGCCTGGGTGAGTTCTTGGCGGTGCACGGGGGCCTAGTCTGCACGCACGCACGCGAAGGAATCGGCAACCCAACTGCAAACATCAGGAGGCACTGGGGAAGAGGGAGGGGAGGGTAAAGATCCTGTTTCAGGCTGAAGATTTATTTTAACGTATCCCATCTTTAGAGTCTAGTTGTTTCTCTGCGAAAATAATTTTTCTGTGGCAGCCATAAAACGGTCTTTGCTTTCCTGCTTGGACTGTATCTCTCTTCCAATAAGGAAACCCTTTCACCTGAGTTCAGGGACACGGTACACCACAGTGATTTTCCTGGGAAATGTGCGCTTCCTTGCCCCTGGAAGTGAAATTAATCACATTAACAACAACAAAACCCTCTGGAACGAGAACAGGGTGGAGGAAGAAGATTTAACATGAAGCTCATGCAGGTGGTTATGCTGTAATTTGTAGACCAGTCTCCTAATTGCAGGTTGGATTTGCCTTCTTCAGAAATGGAACAATACTATTTAATTATTTAAAAATAATTAAGACCACATGCATCATTCTCAGAAGATCCTGAGTAGAGCTGAGAGAGAAGGAGCTCGTTCTATTTCTATATACCTACCACAGGTGGTGCTGCCAGAATTGTGAGCTGCTGGGCTAACAGAGGCCTCAGGGTTCAGGTCATTGTCAGATTGACATTGTGACAGAGGCGGAGCTAACCAACTAATGACTGGCCTTACCACCCCTGGGTGACTTCTTGAAGGCTTTTGAAGGATTCCAGACTCCCAAGGAAAGTTAAAAAAGAAGTCAGTAACAGGATTACTTCAAACACATTAAGGTGTTCTTCCACTCATTTACGTGTAAGAAACCACTGAAAAGTATAAATGTGGACTCCAGTACTTAATTCCATTTCTTCAATAATATTAAAGAAATAATGATTGGCTCCTACACAAAAAGTTTCAAAGTAATAAAATCATCACACCAAATGATTCAGCAATTTAAATCTTATTAAAAAGGCAAACATTTCTGATAAATTATTAGTGTCACTCAAAAGAAGTTGCAAAATAGCATACTGGCTGGGTCAGGGTTATGATAACAATAAAAAAGGAACTGGAAAAGTATTATATGAAATATTGGACATCTCAATGAAAAAGTAGTTCTGGAATATAGATCAGTTTCCAGGAAAACATTCATTAGAAAATTTTTTAATGAGCTGCTCAGAAAATCTTTTTATTCACATAAACTGAAGCAGTGATCTGGACTGGGTGTGATTTTTGTGCCCACCCGCCTATTTGACCATGTCCGGAGAGACGTTTCTGGTTGTCACAACTGGCGGTTATCTAGTGGATAAAGGCCAGTCATACTGCTAAACATCTGACAACATGCAGGACAGTCCCCTACAACAAAGAAGTATCCTGCCCAAAATGTCATTAGTGCCGCTGTCCAGAATTCCTGAACTAAAGCAATAATACAAGCCTTTTATACCCAGGTGAAACTTCAGCTTTGTGTCTTGTGCAGCTGTTTTCTTTTGCTGTTCATGTTTATGCTTTGCCATGTCTATTATTTTTCCATCTTTTATTTCTTGGTACTTATTATGAAACCTTACAATATTTCATTATATCTCCTGGACCACATGACTTAATTTTTCTTTTCTTTTTCTCATTTTGAAATTTTAATTTTTTCAGTGGACAATATATTCACAAGCTTTAAAAATCAAAACTATGCAAATCTATATGTTGAGATATCTTGCTTCTACCACTTCCACAGTTAATAATACTTAATAGTTTTTTGTGCATCTTTTCATTGTTTCATCATGCAAATTAAGCACATACAAGTGTATACCTTTGTATTTCTCCTCTTTCTTACCAAAAAAGTATACTATGTTGCAGTTCTGCAACTGCATTTTCATTTAATAATATATCCTGGATATCTCTCCATATCAGTCCACAGATATATTCCAAATACTTTTCTACAGCTGCATAATATTTTTAAATTTTTTTAGTTTTTACATTGATGGACACTTAGGGGGATTACAAATCTTGGCTTTTGTGAGTAGTACTGCAATAAACATGGGAGTGCAGGTATCTTTTTGATTTACTGAATTCTCTTCTTTTGGCTATATCTAGCAGTGGGATTGCAGGGTCATACGATAGTTCTAGTTTTAGTTTTTTGAGGAACCTCCATTAGGTTCTCCATAGTAGTTACACTAATTTACATTCCAGCCGATCATGTACGAGGGTTCCTCTTTCTCCACATCTTCGCCAGCATTTGTTGTTGCTTGTCTTTTTCATAAAAGCCATTTTAACTAGGGTGAGATGATGTCTCACTGTAGTTTTGATTTGCATTTCTCTGATGACTAATGATATTGAGCATTTTTTTCATATACCTATTAGCTATTTGTATGTCTTCTTTTGAGAAATGTATATTCAGATCCTTTGCCCATTTTTTAATCAGATTGATGTTTTTTAGAGCTCCTTATATATTTTAGTTTTATTAATCCCTTGTCAGATAGGTAGTTTGCAAATATTTTCTCCCATTCTGTGGGTTGTCTTTTCACTTTGTTGAATGTTTCCTTTGCTATGCAAAGCTTTTTAACTTGATGTGATCTCATTTGTCCAATTCTGCTTTGGTTGCCTGTGCTTTGGGGATATAACTCAAGAATTCTTGCCCAGGCCAATGTCCTGAAGCATTTCCCCAAAGTTTTCTTTTAGTAGTTTCATAGTTACAGGTATTAGACTTAAGCCTTTAATTCATTTTGATTTTATTTTTGTATAGGGTGAGTGATAAGGGTCTAGTTTCATTCTTCTGCATATGATTATCCCATTTTCCAAACACCATTTATTGAAGAGACTGTCCTTTCCCCACTGGATGTTCTTGGCAACTTTGTTGAAGATAAGTTCACTATAGCTGTGTGGGTTTATTTCTGGGTTCTCTATTCTGTTCCATTGGTCTATGTGTCTGTTTTTATACCAGTACCATACTGCTTTGGTTACTACTGTTCTGTAGTATAATTTGAAGTCAGGTAATGTGATTCCTTCAATTTTGTTCTTTTTGCTCAGGATGGTTTTTGTTTTTGTTTTTGTTTTGTGGTTCTGTATAAATTTTAGGATATTTTTCTATTTCTATGAAGAATGTAATTGGTATTTTGATGGGAAGTGCAATCAATCTGTAGATTGCCTTGGATAGTATGGACATTTTTTACAATATTGATTCTTGCAATCCATGAACATGGAATATCTTTCCTTTTTTGTGTCCACTTCAATTTCTTTCATCAGTGTTTCATAGTTTTCTTTATAGAGATCTTTCACTTCTTTGGTTAAGTTTATTTCTAGGTACTTTATTTTATTTGTAGATATTTTAAGTGGGATTACTTTCTTGGTTTCTTTTTCAGGTTTTTTATTGTTGGTATGTAGAAATGCTACTGATTTTTATATGTTGACTTTATATCCTGCAACTTTACTGAATTTATCAGTTCTAATAGTTTTATTTTTTTGAGACCTCTTTAGGTTTCTCTAGATATAAGATCATATTGTCTACAAACAAGGATAATTTAAATTTTTCAATTTAAATGCCCTTTATTTCTTTCTCTTGTCTGATTGCTCTAGCTAGAACTTCTAGGACTCTGTTGAATAACAGTGGTGAAAGTGGGCATCCTTGTCTTATTCCAGATCTTAGAGGAAAGGCTTTCAATTTTTCCCCATTCAACCTGAAGCTAGTTGTGAGTCTGTCATATAGGCTTTTATTGTGTTGAGGTAAGTTCCTTCTATTCCCAGTTTTTTTGGAAGTTTTTATCATGAAAGGATGTTGAAGTTTATCAAATGCTTTTTCAGCATCAATTGAAATGATCA
>CAUYRT010006351.1:0-11157 GCA_963574885.1 Lepilemur ruficaudatus | reverse complement strand
GAAATTAATTGGCCAACTAAATATATATAGAGAAAAAATTATCCAGGCATGGTGGCACATGCCTGTAGTCCCAGCTACTCGGGAGGCTGAGGCAGAAGGATCGCTTGAGCCCAGGAGTTTGAGGTTGCTGTGAGCCAGGCTGACACCATGGCACTCTAGCCCAGGCAACACAGTGAGACTGTCTCAAAAAAAAAAAAAAAAAAAAAGGATAATACATCATGACCAAGTGGGATTGATCCTAGGAAAGCAAGGTTGGTTTAACATTCAAAAAATCAATAAATATCAACCATGTAAACAAAATAAAGGATAACTTATGGATCATCCCTATATTTATAATGAAAAAAACGTGGTGAAATTAAATATCCATTCATGGTTTAAAAAATTAGCAAACTAGGAATGCAAAGAAACATTCTTAACCTAATAAAGGACATTTACAAAAAGCCTACCACTAACAGCATACTTAAAGGTGAAAGACTGATGGTTTCCCACAAGAACAAGGCAAGGATTCCCACTCATCACTTTATTCAACATTGTACCAGAGGTCCTAACCAGAGCAATAAGGCACAAGAAAGAAAGAAAAGACACACAGATCAGAAAGGAAGAAGTAAATTTATCTTTATTCACAGGTGTCATGATTTGGGATACAAAAAAACTATCGTAACTAATAAGTGAATTTAGCAAAATCAGAATCCAAGGTCAATATACAAAAAATTGTATTTCTATATACTAACAATATACAATTATGAGATGAAATTTTAAAATATATACCATTTATTGTAGCATCCAAAAAGATGAAATACATAGGAATAGGTTTAGCAAGAGATGTGCCATATCTGTACACTAAAATCTATAAAACATTGCTGAGGAAAATTAAAGATCTAAATAGTTTGTAACATTTTCATGGATTGGATGACTCAAAATTGTAATGTCACATATCCTCAAGTTGATCTCTGCATTCAACAAAATCCCAATAAAAATCCCAAAAGACTTTTTGACACTGACAAGCTGAGCCTCACATTTATATGAAAATGTAAAGAATCTGGAATAGCCAAAGCATTTTTGAAATAGAAGAAAAGAGTTGGAGGACTCATGCTACCTGATTTCAGATTTACTATAAAACTATAGTAATCAAGACATGGGGTACTGGCACTAGGAGAGACATATAGATAAGTAGGAAAAAATGCCTAGAATTAGAACAACATATATGGATATTGATTTTCGACAAAGATGCCAAGGTAATTCAATAGGGAGAAGATAGTCTTTTCCAAAAATGGTGCTAGAGGAGCTACATACGCAATTGTGGGGGTAGGGAGGAGGATCTCTGATCCTTACCTAATGCTGTACACAAAAATTAACTCAAAATGTATCATACACTTAGTAAAAGTACAAATTCTAGGCAGGAACTTAGGAAAAAAACTTTCATGAACTTTAGGTTAAGCCAAGATGCCTTAACATACCAAAAGCATGAGCCATAAAAGAAAAAAAATACTGGGCTTCATCAAAATTTAAAATTTCTGCTCTTTAGAATCTAGACACCATTTAAAAATGAATCAAAACCAAAAAAAAAAAAAAAAAGGAAAAGGAAAAAAAAGAACCAGCAAGCTGTGGATAGGAGTGAAAAATCTCTGTAATACATATGTTTGACACAAAACAGGTATCCAGATATCTCCAGTATATATAAAGAATATATATAACTCAGTAAGAATAACCCAAAATAACCCAATTTTAAAATGGGCAAAATACTTGAACAGGCATTTAGCAAAAGAAGATATACAATTGACCAATAATCACTTGAAAAGATATTCAACATCACTTGTCATCAAGAAAATACAAATAAAAACCACAATGAAATGCTGCTATACATCCACTAGAATGGCTAAAATTAAAAAGACTAACAATGTCAAGTGTTGGCAAAGATGTGGAGCAATTAGAATTCTTACACATTGCAAGTACAAATGCACAATGGTACAGCAATTTGGAAAGTAGTTTTGCAGTTTCATATAAAGTTTAACAGGTTTACTGTATATCCAGCAATTCCACCCCTAGATATTTACCGAAGAAAAATTAAAACACATGTCCAAAGGCTTGCTCTCAAATGTTCATAGCAGTTTTATTCATAATCCTTTTAAATTGGAAAGTACCCAAATGTCCATCAACAAGTATATCAGTCAGGAATTTATTGCAAAGAATTGGCCTACGTGATTATGAGGACGGACTAGGCAAGTCTGATATCCATGCTGGAAGCTCTTGAGCAGGAGCTGAAGCTGCAGTCCATAGGCAAAACTTATTTGGGAAAACCTCGGTTCTATTCCTAAAGCCTTTCAACTTGATTGGATCAGGCCTACCCACATTATCGAGGGTAACTTCCTTTACATAAAATCAACAAATTGTAGATGTTAATCACATCTACAGAATACCTTGACAACACCTAGATTAGTGTTTGCTTGAATATGGAGTATTCCCAACACAAAGAAATGATGAATGTTTGAGGTGCCAGATATCCTAACTACCCTAATTTGATTATTGCACATTGTATGCATGTATCAAAATATCACATGTACCCCATAAATACGTACAATTATGTATCACTAAAAAAACTTTAAGAAATTAATGAGATAGATATCAATATTATCGCTCCATTTAGCAGATGAAAAAACTGAGGCAGTGCGATGTGAATTCACACACCTGAGATCACAGAGCAGAGTCCATACTTGAACCCAGACTGTCTAGCTCCAGTATCCTGGCTCTTGGTCATGACCTCAGTGGATCTCCCTCCCCTGCCTCCATTTACCCACCCTTCACTGTGACCCCCACCTGCAACCTCCTATCAGTGCGATTATTGATGGGACAACAAGGTGAGGCCACCGAAGGCCAGTTTTCTTTGAGCACTGCTCTCCTGTGAAGCTGGAAGCCCCTTGAGGGGGCTGTGTTGTATTCACTGCTGGATGCTCAAGCCCAGGCCAGGGTTGGCCATATTGCAAGGCCTGAATCGATGCTTGATGAGTGAATACCTGAACGTCTGTGCGTAGCATGCATTGTGCCCACCATTTGCTCATTTTCGCTGAATATTTGGCTGCATGGCTTTCACCTCCAGCAGACCCCCTGCTGGGAACAAGGCGCTGAGGGACAACCAAGGAGACCAGAGCTGCCTAGCTGAGGACAGGGAGCCTTGGGGACCCTGTCATGCCCCCAAGTCTCTCCTGGACCAATTCATCGGGAGGCCAACTGCAGCTTCAAGATAAAAGATTCTGCTCTCTCTGTGGCAAGCAGCCCCTGTGCCAGGGGTATGCAAGTGGGTGTTGAGGGGTGCTTCCTGAGGGTGCTTGGCGTCTGCCAGGGCACTGGATCACACTGCACCTTCGCAGGCAGCACAGGGCCAGCAGTTAAGGACATGGGCCATGGGGCCTGGGCTATGGCAGGCTCCCTGCAATATCAGCTACTAGCTCTGTGACCTTGAGCAGACCACTTCCTTCTCTGTGCCTCAGTGTCCTCATCTGTAATACAGCACTAATAACAGGACCCCTGCCATCAAGGAGAGACACTCATCATCATCACCATCATCACATAGGAAGGGAGGAAGGAAGCCTGGTACAGAGGCAAGGTGAAATCAGGAAGCCCCCAGTCACATCCCACACTCTGAACATCCACCTCTGAGCCATTGTGCATGCTATTCCACCATGCATACCCACACTGTGTCACACATCACCATCGCCACTGGTTCAAATCATGGAGATGCTCTAAAGCCCAGATCCCGGCGCCTCCCCACAGCCAGATGCATCCTCCATTCCCAAGGAAGCCCCTCGGTGTTGCTGCCTCCACACCTGGCTTTATCTGGTCTCTCAGGGATAGAGACCAAGCTCCCAATTTAGGTCCACGTACACAGCAGGCACTCAATACACACTTAAGGCTGTAGACTCCTGCTTACTTGTCCTCTGACCTGAAGGCTACTCTCCTTCCATCAGGTGCTCATTTGGGGAGACCAGTCCTTGCCCTTGAAGTCATAAAGTCATTACCAAGGGGTGCAGTCATGACACGTCTTCAAAGTTTAAAAACAAATTAAATCTGGGGAGTAAAAACCCCATGAGAGAGATCCCCAGTTATGTGTGACTCCCAGGCAGGAGATCTCGAGGATGTGTGGGCTGAAAGCCCCCTCCTCATCACTGCTCGCTCCCAAATAAGCTTTCAGGTGCACCCTGTGTCCCCGGGCGCCGCAGTTCTTATTGGGCGGGCCCTCGAGAAGTCGCTTGCCGCGCCCCGTGGGGTGCCCACCGCTCCTGTCCGGGGGGCCGGGGGGGGGGACTCTCCGTCTCTGGAGACACAGCCCTGGAGCACCCCTGAGCCTTGGGCAAGGTCCACGCTTGAGGGAAGGGGAAGAAAGGAAAGGAAGGAAGGAAGGCAGTGGCGCTCCAAGCCAGCAGGGGCGTCTCTGGGCGCGGGTGCCGGTGAGCCCGGGGTGAAGCGCCTGGGCCGCGCCAGTGGTTCTCCTGCGCGGTGCTGGACCAGCTGCACCGCCGTCACCTGGGCCCTTGTTAGAAACGCAAATTCTCTGGGCCCCACCCAGATCAACTTAAGGAGAAACAGTGGCGTGGGGCCCAGTAATGCGCGCTTTAGGGCTGCCAGGTGATTCCACTTCCCGGGGAAAGGAAGGAATGGGAGCAGGGATGGGGAGAGGGGGGCTTCTTCCAGGCTGATTGCGCACCTCCCCGTCTCCTTCCCCGGCCTCTTAACAGACGGGGCGGGCAGCCGCCCTCGACCCGCGGGATGAGGCTGCGCTGCGCTCCAGGGGCGCCCAGGATGTGACCCGCCCGCGCGGAGCAGGGACCCTGAGGCTGGGCCTCACAGACAACGCCTTTCTCCGCGCCTCCGTGGAGGGGGCACAGTCCTGGGCTCTCTCCGCCGGTGGGGTGTTTGGGGCTTGGCTTCTAGGAGCCCACGACGAGCCCTTGACTGTGACAGGCGATCTCGCTGGAGAGGCCTTGCCACCTGCCGTGCGGGCCGCCTCGGGCGTGGCTCGGGGCTCCCGGCCTGCTGAGCTCTGGGCCGGGGAGAGGCCAGAGCCTCGCCTCACCACAGGGGCCCTTCTTGCAGCTGCCCAGTCACCGGGTCCTCGGCCCCGAGCCATGAATCTCAGCAGCGCCAGCAGCTCGGCCGAAAGGACAGTGACGACCGTGCTCTGGGGTGAGTGGGGACCCAGGCTCCTTCCCAGCGCAGCCCCGCGACGTCCCCCGCTAGTCCCCGCAGCTAGGGGCGCCGGGGAGCCGCTCCCTTGGGGGGAGGGCTGCAAGCGGGGTATGGACAGCCTTTCTGGGGCCTCCTGCCCGCCCCGTCCCTCTTGCTCCGCAGGCTGTGAGCTCAGTCAGGAGAAGCGGACTTGGACCTTCAAGCCCCAGCTGGAGGGCAAGCCCGACTGCAAGCTGCTGCTTCACACGGTGGGTGTCCCCTGGAGGAGGGGAGAAGGATGGAGCAGGTGGCAGGTGACAACAGGTTTCCCCCGCCTGCATTCGAGGTGATGAGGTGCCTCTGTCTGTTTTGACCCCTGGCCGCAGATTTGCCTGGGGGAGAAAGCCAAGGAGGAGCTGAACCGCGTGGAGATCCTGCCGCTCTCCAGCCTGGAGGACAAGAAGGCGCAGCCGGTCACCATCGCCTCGCTGCAGGCCTCGGTGCTGCCCATGGTGAGCCTTTCTCGCGGGCGTGTGCGGCGCGCCGCCTCCCCGTCGGGCCTGCGGGGATCGGACACAAACGGCCGTGCTGGGGTGGAGACACCACCGGTGACTGCCGCCCCTTCCCGGAAATGCCTGACCCAGGGCAAGCTCAGTAACCTCTCCGCAAAGAATCACGCTTTTAAACTATTCACTGCTAGAGACAGCAGCATTAACCTACATATTGGTTGTGCATCTAGAAATTCTCTTGTTTCTAATCATTTATCTGGAGTTTTCTGTGCAGATGATCATTGTTTGTGAATAATGGCAGGTTTTGTGTCTTTTTTTAGCTTTTAATTCTGCGCTGCTGCACTACCTAGGATCTGTAGTATAACACTGGATAACGTGATACTGGTTGGCATCTTTATTTCTTTCCCGATTTTTTTTTTTAAAGGAATGTTTCTAATGTGTTCTCCTACCCTTCGTTAGGTTAAGGAAGTCTTCATCTAGTCCTACTGTGCTATAACTTTTTTTTTCTTTTTAATCACGAATGGGGATGAAATTTTATCAAATGCTTTTCTGTTACTATGATTCTGGGTTTGTTCTTTAATTCATTAATGTGGTAAATTATATTAATAGAATCTGAACTGCCTTCCATTCCTGGGATAAACACTACTTCATATTATAAATTCTAGGTTTGCTTTGCTAATACATCGAAAGTTTTCTTTTTTCTAATTTTATTTGTTTTTTCTTTCATGTTAAGTTGTCTCGGGATCTTCTTTTCTTTTTAACTTAGAATTGAGGTTGCCCTATAAATGATTTTATTTGGGTGCCCATGCATGCTAGCCCCATGAACTGAGGGTGGCGCCTTCCCTCTGTCTATTCCCTGGAATGGTGAATGTAAGACTAGGATTAGCTGTCCTGCAAGGTTTGGGAGACCCACCTATAAAGCTGTCCTCAGTCTATTTTCTTTTTTATCCACACATCTTAGGAGATTTCATCCATTTTCATGGTTTTAAAGGCCGTCCATATAAATGAAGACTCGAACTTATTCCCATTAATCCAACCTCCCTCTTGAGCTCCAGGTCCTGTGTCTGATTCAATGTATCTAGTAGGCATCTAACAGATGCCCTAAACTGAACATGTCTAATCCAAGTACTTGGTTATCATCTCTAATCCCCCTGCACACACGTGATCCTCTCCCAGTGACTAGCTCTCTCGGCCATATCTGATCCACCAGCTCTGCCTTGACAACATACATGTCTCACCACCTCCCCTGATATACTCTGGTCCAGTTCACGGTCGCCTTTTGCTTGATTTTCTTGCAGGGCCTCCCAACTACCTTCACCCTGGGTCCTGCACAGTCTATCCCAGGGCAGGCAAACTCAGGGCTAAGTCTAGCCCACTGCCTGTTTTTGTAAGTACAGTTTTACTGGAACACAGCCACACTCATCCGTTTATATCTGGTCCGTGGCTGATTTCCCTCGGCAACAGCAGCGTTGAGTAGCCTTGGTGGAGACCATATGGTTTGCAAACCTAAAATATTACCTTCTGGCCCTTTATAGAAAGTTGCCCCGCCTCTGGTCTGTTCTGCACACAGCTTCCAGAAAGATCCTTTTAAACACAAGTCAGATCATGTTGGAAAATTTAGGTGAGGGCTTCCCACCTCACTGAGAATAAGACCCAAGAGCCTTGCCACGGGCTGCCTCAAAGCCCTTGTGTGCTGGTCCTCAGCGACCTCGCTGACCTCCCCTCCCCTCCCTAGCCCTGCTCACACCACACTGGCTCCCTGACCACACCTTAAACTTCAAATGCACCCCCACCTCATGGTCTTCGCATTTACTGCTCCCTGTGCCGGGAGCACTCTCCTCCCTGTAAGTTGCCACAGCCTGCCCTCCCATTCAATCCGGCCTTGGTTCCAGTGTCATCTCATCGAAAAGGTCTTCACTGACCACAAGCAGCATCTTGTCTTCCTGCCCCACCCAGGAATTTCACAAATTTTGATAAGTGCTGTTTTCATTTTCATTCAGTTCAAAGTATTCTCTAGTTTCCTTCTTCAGCCCCTGGAGGATTTAGAAGTATGTGTATTTAACTTCCAGGTCATTAGGGATTTTCTAAAATTAATTGATTTCTAGTTTAATTCCATTTTGGTCTGAGAATTTAATAGATAGGATTTCAGTCTAAAATGTGTTGTGTGCCGGGCACAGTGGCTCATGCCTATCATCCCAGCACTTTGGGAGGCTGAGGTGGGAGGATCGCTTGAGGCCAGGAGTTCGAGACCAGCCTGGGCAACATAGCCAGACTCCATCTCTACAAAACATAAGAAAAATTAGCCAGGAGGATCACTTGAGCCCAGGAGTTTGAGGCTACAGTGAGCTATGATGACACCATTGCACCCTAGCCTAGGCAACAGAGCAAGACCCTGTCACAAAACAAAAAAAAATTTTTTTAATGTGTTGTGACTTTTTTATGGCCCAGAATGTGATCTATCTTGGTGAATATTTCATTTATTACACTTAAAGAATGTGTATTCTCCTGTTGTTGGGTATACTGTTCTATAAATGTCAATTATATCAAGTTGGTTAGCAGTTTTGTTCGAGTCTTCCATGTCTTTACTCATCTTCTGCCTACTGGATCTATTAATTGCTGAGAGAGGAGTGTTGCAATCTCCAACGACAATTGTGACTTTGACAATTGCTCCTTTCAATTGTCAGTTTTTGCTTCATGTATTTTGAAGCTCTCTTACTAGATGTGTATGCCTCTAGGATTGTCAGAGCCTCTTGATTAATTGATCCCTTTATCATTATGAAGTGCTCCTCTTCATCGCTGGTAACTATTCTGAAGTCTATTTAGTCTGATTAATAGTCAGTCTATCTCTTTTGATTAGTGTTTGTGTAGTATATTTTTGCTATTATTTTTCTCAAATTTTTAAGATGTTTTTTAGAGACAGGGTCTCACTCTGTCACCTTGGCTGGAGTGCAGTAGCACAATCATAGCTCACCATAGCCTCAAATTCCTGGGAAAAAGCAATCCTCCTACCTCATCCTCCTGAATGTGTGTGACTCCAGGCCTGGCTAATTTTCTTTCTCTCTATTTTTTTTTTGTTTTAGAGACAGGGTCTCGTTATATTGCCTAGGCTGGTCTCAAACTCCTGGGCTCAAGTGATCCTCCTGCCTCATCCTCCTAAGTTACTGGGATTATGGACATGAGCCACTGTGCCCAACCCTATTCTTTTCCTTTATCATTTTACTTTTACCCTTTATATCTTTATATATAAGTGGGTTTCTTTGAGATAGCATATAGATAGTCGTACTTTTTTATCCAATCTGATAATCTCTGCCTTTTAATTGGAGTATTTAGACCATTAACATTTTATGTGATTGTCAATGTGGTTGACTTTAAATCTATCATCTTGCTATTTGTTTTCCTATTTGCCCTATCTATTTTCTTTTCATTTTCTTCTGGCCTTCTTTTAAATTAATTGTTTTTAAGATTAAATTTTGATCTCTATCATTGGCTTCTTAGCTACAACGCATCATTTTGTTATTTTTTAGTGATGGTTTTAGGGTTTACAACATACATCTTTAACTTACAACAGTCTACCTTCCAATAATATTATACCACTTCATGTATGATAGAAGAATCTTACTATAGCCTAATTCCATTTCCCACTTCCCATCTTTTGTGCTATTGTTGTAATAACTTTTATTTCTATGTATGCTACACTGCATTATTATTATTTTTGCTTTAAACAGTCTTTATTTTAAAGAGATTAAAAATTAGATTTTATTTGGGGTGTGTACTTTATGCTTCTACCTTCCTTGCTTTTTTATTTTGTGTTTTTTTTTCTCCTTTTTCTATATTTTTAGATTGATTAAAGTTTCTTTCCCTCTTTTCTACTGTGGTTTGAAAGTTATAGAATCTCATTCTAATTTTTTACTGGTTATCCTTAATGTTTTAACAACCATGCATAATTCAAAGTTTAAAATTAGTGTTCTATTTCCTCCCAAACAATCCAAGGAGCTTGTCTACTTGTCCTCTTAATTTACGTGTTATTTAAACCTCCAACACTACACATTACTGGTACTATTTTATTTTACAGTTAATGCTTACATTGGTTTCCTTTGTCTACCAATTTATTTGCTCACTACTGCTTCTTCTATGCACTTCTTCCTTCTTGATTTAGTTCTCATCTTTTTGAAACATACTTTAATAGGTCTAGGAATAGTAAACTTATTTGGGCCTTGCCTGGAAATATCATTATTTTGCCCTCATTCCTTCATGGCAGTTTGACTGTGTATATAATTCTAGGTAGAGAGTTTCCCTCAAAACTCAAGTCGTTCTTCTAATTTCTTTGGTTTCTAATATTGCTGTTGAAATCCTCAGTCTGTCTGATCATTCCTTTTTTGGGAAATCTGGTTTTCCTCTATGGTTTATTTTAAGAAAATCTCTTATGTTTTTGTTTTCTACAGTTTTACCACAGTATGTTCGGGCGTAGATTTATTTTTATCTGTCCAGGATTAAGGTTTCTTGGATATGAGAATCCATGTCTTTGATCACTTCTGGGAAATTTTTGGTGGTCATTGCTTTGAATATTGACTCTCTTCCATTCTCTCTGGACCCTTCTCTGATTAGGTGGATGTTGGACCTACTCGTTCTGCCCTCGTCTTAGCCTCTCTTTCATAATTTTTCAAATCCATCTCTCTGTGCCTCTCACGGGGTCGTTTCTTCACAGAATTATTCTATCTTACTAATTATTGCCTCTGCTGGTTTATTCTACTTTTGAAACTATTTGTTCAGTTTATTTCAATGCTTCTTTCATGTCTAGAAAGCTACATTTTGCTTTTCTTTTTCACAATGTCTTATTCTTATGATTCTGATTCCTAGTTTTGTATTTCTTTGCTTTGAATCGCACTTATTTCTTAGTTTTTTCTTTTGGTGTTCTCTTAACTCCTTGGCTGTGCTGGTCAGCAGCCATTTGGTTTCCTTCTGCTGACTCCAGCGGGATCGTTTCGCGTGTGTTTTGTAATTTTATACGGTGAGCTCATCTTTAGGTTTTTAAGCTTGTTTTGTTTTGTTCTGAAAGAATTCCGTCTGGCCTGGGTTTGGGCAGCGTCCCATCAGAGTAGTTCCATGGTTGCTTCTGCCATTTGCCTCAGGAATAGGACGAGCCTGGGATTTTATAGACATTTCTTGGCTTGACAATCCCACCGAGTAAATTCAGACCTCATACAGATGAGAGGTACCGCTATGGGTTTGTTAGGGTATCACAAGAGACTTCTTTTGTTCCCATTCACGCTTCCTTGTTATCTTCACCATTAAAAGAAGATACATTTTTTTATTTTTATTTTTATTTATTTATTTATTTTTTGAGACAGTGTCTCACTCTGTTGCCCGGGCTAGAGTGAGTGCCGTGGCGTCAGCCTAGCTCACAGCAACCTCAAACTCCTGGGCTCAAGCGATCCTTCTGCCTCAGCCTCCCGAGTAGCTGGGACTACAGGCATGCGCCACCATGCCC
>CAUYRT010006350.1:0-18741 GCA_963574885.1 Lepilemur ruficaudatus | reverse complement strand
CACCTCCACCTCCACCTCCACCACCTCCACCTCCACCACCTCCACCGCCAGCAGCTCCACCACCTGCATCTCCACCTCCACCACCTCCACCTCCACCACCTCCACCTCCACCACCTCCAACCCCACCACCTCCACCTCAACCTCCACCACCTCCACCTGCACCTCCACCACCTCCACCACCACCTCCACCACCTGCACCACCACCACCTGCACCTCCACCACCACCACCTCCACCTCCATCACCTCCACCTCCACCACCTCCACCTCCACCACCTCCACCACCATCACCTCCAATACCACCTCCACGACCACCTCCACCTTCACCTCCGCCACCTCCACCTCTACCTCCACCACCTGCATCACCATCACCCTCAGCACTACTTCCCATTTGAGTTTACCATGTTCCAGAAACTGCGACAGGTATTCTACATAAATTGTCACAGTTAATATTCAAACCAGGGATATAGTTAACCTCCTCTCTATTTTGCATAGGAGCTAAGGCTCAAAATGGTCAAAGACTTTGTCCAAGACCACTCACCTGCTTAGCAGCAGCCATGTAGCTCCTGTGCCCCTTTTCTGCCCCCCTGACGGCTATGCTGTGCTCCCTGGTGAGGAAATGCCAGCTCCCACACTTAGACCTCAATCTAGGAGGCCACACCATTGCCCCCATGCAGGAGGGAGGTCAGGCCAGAGAAGGCTACCATGGCACCAGCACAGAGAAAGCCTTCTATCCCCACATCTCACTCCACCATACACTGCTCAGGTGGAGGCTTGTGACAACAGACAGCCATGAGCAAGCTAAGGTGGAGGGACAAAGGCCAAGAGCCCTGCAAAGGAAACAGGTCTGCAGCAAGGGGCAAGGAGCGCAAGACAACCACAGGCCTGACAGGAGATGGACAAAGAGCAGCCACCACTGGAGGGGAAACAGCTCCAGGGAGGCTGAAAAGCTGAGGCTGAAGCTGAGCAGCGGCTATGGGAGGAGAGAAGGTGAGATGCAGCGGGTCAGAGACCCAGAATGACCTTTCCAGAGACCCAACCTGCACAGTGATGCATGTGCCACATCACTTGGCTTCCCAGGGAACTCCACACTCAGTACAACTCCACGGATCTCAGCCTCTTCTCTCAAGCAAGCTCTGGTCCCCGGTCTGTCCTGGAGGAGCCACATGACTCTTCACATCAGGACTGATGTGTCAGGTGTAGACTAGCACATGCCATGGCCGGCCAGCGGCATGGCTTCTGTTGGCACCATCCATGTGCAGACACAGATAAGCTGAGGAGGTGGCATGAAACCCCAGGCCCACATCCCCCGGCTTTCTTGCCATGGCCGGGACATGCCAGCATTCGCCCATCTTGGGGCCTGGCACTCACTGTTCTCTCTGCAGGAAGCCCTCTGCGAGCAGATACGCACTCAGCTTCCTCCCCTCTTCTTCCAGGGCCTCGCTCAAACCCAGCTCCCCAGGAGGCCACCCTAATCACTCTAAGCCAAATGGAAGCCCCAGCACTCTCTCTCTCCCCAAGTCATTATGTTCATTTGTTGTCAATTTTCAGACTGTGTCTGCACTCCCAGAGCCCGAACTACTGCACACAGTGGCTAGGACTACAGTCAGATGCCTCTTCCCACACTGCACGTCCCTTCTTTGATGGCTTTGCCTGAGTCCATCTCTCAGGTCGGGGATAAGAGTGAGCAGCACCTCAGAGCATGTCCCTCACGTGGCTCCAGAGTCATGGTGATGTGGTAGGAGCAGTTAGGCCTGGGTCCATGCCCAGGGCTGGCCACTTCTTGGCTATCAGCTGCAGGCAGGGTTCTTAACCCCTCCAAGCATCACCAGCACACTGGTGACCATTTCCACACCTACCTGGGCCCACTGTGTCTAGCTGCCCCTGACACATCAGGTGGGCAGCTCAGACTACTTGGGGCCCTGTTGCTGACACCGTGTTTGGTGGGGAAGAGATGCCGTGACCATCTGGTGGGTGCCTTGGCCTGCCCCTCCTCCATACCTTAGTCCCATTTGGCCCACAGGGCTGTCCTAGGAAGTGACATTCTCCTTCCTAAGAGGGTAGGGGCCATTCTCCCACAGTCCCCTGCCCTGGGCCTCTACCCAACCCCAGGACAGTGACTGCACAGTGTACTGGGTGATAACAGGGTCTAGCAGAGTGTGCTGTGCCCTCCACATGCTGAAGCAGGCCTGGCACACACACGTGCTCCAACACCAGCCTGTGCAGCAGGCTGCTAACCATGTCATACCTGCGGTAGAACGTCTGACTATGGCTGGGCTTCCCATCCCCTGAGCTCCCACAGGGGGTTTGTCAGTCTTGCTCTGGCTGCTCCTGCTGGCCTGGGAAGGAAGGGTGTACCCCCCAGGACCAACAGACTCATGGCGCTGCAGTCCACTCCTCCTGCCACCATCCAAGACCAGGCAGTCAGTGCTTCTGGCCAAGACACATGGCTGTAGCCTGGTCAGGGGGACGGAGAGAGTCCAGGAAAGGCATGAGAGCTTCCAAAGGCCACAGTCATAGTGGCTCAGAGACCACCTGGGCTGGACAGGTTTCCAGCGGCATCTGAGGGAGAACTCTCTCCTCATTTACAATCCTAAGCAAAAACCAGGAGGTGCTAGCAGGTGGGAGGGGCACTTCATGAAGCCTGGGGCTCTGGAAACCCGTGCTGGCTCTGAGGATGAGGCAACTGAGGTGCAGTTCAGTTTAAGTCAACTTAGCAGCCTGCATCATCTGAGCAGATGGGTGGGCTGTCTACTCTTGAGGTGGGGCATGCTGTGGGCAGGTGCCGGCCTGGCCTGTCAGGAGACCCACAATGATGGGCCAGGGCAGGGTGAAGACGCCCCTCCTGCCACCCGCCCTCATCCTTCATGGCCAACCTGGTGCCCCATTCCCCCCAGGGGACACCTGTCACATCTCGTCTGACACCAGAGGGGCACATGTCTTTCCTGGGGTGATGCTGCAGCCACACAAGGCAGCCGGTCCCTTGGGAAGAACAGCAGTGTGGTGCGGATGGCAAGGAGCTTTGAGGGGCCTGGCAGGCTCGGGTGGGCTGCTGAGCCACAGGGCTGCTGGGCTGGGGCGCTCTCATGGGCCAGAACACAGGCCCAGGATGCCTGTGGCTTCTCTTTGTGCCACCCATACCCACGCTGGTCCTCACTGTCCACCACGCAGTGCAGCCTCTCCACACCCGGCAGGCTCTCCAGGCAGCCCAAGTGCCACTGCCCCAGAGCCTTCCTAGGAAGGGTGGGCAGGACAGCTGGGGTGGCGGCAGGGAGAGGGTGGCAGGGGCTGGTGTGCAGGCCCCGGGCTCCCAGGCCAGTGCCCCTCACCTGCCCTACCCTCACTGGCCTTTCCTGCACAGATGGACGGAGCGCCCCTGTCCACCACGCCAGCACAGCCTTTGGTCCTGGGGTCCAGCAATGAGGAGTACAGAGCAGACCACAGAGACACTCACAGTGTACCTGAGGAAGACAGGCATCCCAGCAGGGTAAGCCAGGAGCACGCTGGACCTGATGGTACATCTTGAGTTCCCCAAGGACTGGCTGAGGGAATGCAGGCAAAGCAAGTAGCCTCCTGCCTGGGGGTAGTGACAGTGTCCCTGGAACCTCCTTCTGGGCCCACCCAGATTCCCCCAGGGCTGGGCATGCTGTGGCCATCCACCCTGCAACCTTCCCCGTGACCAACAGTGCAAGGGCCAGACCGCAGCTCCCTGCTGCAGAGGGAGGCAGACCGTGTGTGCAGTTGCCCCTTGAGAGCCCCCTGCTGGTCAGGCACGACCTCACCTGCAAGTGTGCCTTTGCCTGGCCTCCTCCAGCTGGAGGTGGTGCTTGTTTCTCCCACACACGTGTCTCCTGAGGGTGCACACACCCTCTCTAAACTCCCTGCGCCCGTCAGAATCCCCAGCCCAGGTTCTGTGTGTGGGCCCTGGCCTAAGTCACAACCATCAAAGGTGTGGATGAGATGAGAGGACACAGAGCTATACTCAGAAGCACCGTGTAGGAAGATGAAGGGAAGTGGCAGAGGAACATGTCACCCGCCCTCCAAAGTGCTCCTTGGCGCCAGGGAGAGACCTGGGCTCAAATGCTACCTCTGCCCCTCTCTCCAGACCCAGGAGGCTCAGCAGTAAAATTGGTATAATGATGCCAGCATCAAAAAGAAGACACTTTGAATTAAGTCACATGTTAGTGAAATGCCAAGCAGCACCCTTGGGACAGCAGGCTGGGCAGGGGCCGCTCCCAGTGCCCGCATGTGTGTATGCACACACGAAGCCCCCGCACACGACTGGCACACGGAGGCCCGCGCAGTGGCCCCCACCATCCTGCCTGCCATTCCCTCCCCTCTCCTCTCCGAAGTCTCAGGTGGCCTTGCATTGGTCCTGTCCAGGAGGTCCCTTCCCAGGTCTTCCCTAACAGTGTCCCCAGTCAACTCACATAAGTCAGCTCTTCATCTCAGGAGACCTCAGGACACGCCTGATATCCCACCCTCCAGGGCCAAGAACAGCATGGGGACCTAAAACCAGACCCTGGGATCTACCACAGGCCAGAGTGCTGCTCTACAGCCCTGAGTCTCCACAGGGCCACGTGGCTCCCCAGCCTGAGCCCACGGGGGAGCAGGGGCTCCGCACGGCCCAGGCAGCACCGCAGAGGCTCCTGCAGGCCACGGACGCCAGCCACTGGCTCCCTGCCTCGAACCCCTTCCCAAGGTGCCTGCCTCTGGCTTTTCCCATCATGGGGGGCCAAGGAGGGCACCTGAACTAGACTTCTCATGGTCAGCAGGTAACATGTCTGTAGTACCACAATGGCCGTACACAAGTATCCGCATATTTTTATCCTTTAATCCTAAGCTTTTTCTAATTCCCATTATTTCTTCCTTGATCCATTATTTAAACATGTTTTAAATTTTCTAAATATTTTACTTTTTTAGAGTTATCTGTTTTATTATTCATTTCTTTCAGTGTAGTCAGAAAACCTGGTCTGAATGACAGTGTCGCTATTACACTGTGGAGGTGCTCTCACCGCCAGTTTGCCCGCAGCTTTCATGAAGGTGCCCGTCGGACCTCCAATGCCAGGGGCATAGCCCAGTGGGGACACACCGGCTGTGGGCATCTTCCTGCCAGGCCCTGCCCACTCTGGGAAGTGGCTCCGGCTGCCCTGGTCTTTCTGCGAGGAACAGCTCTCAGATCCCTGGCCAACCCTGCCAGCTCAGACGAGCGTCATGCCTTCCCCTAAGTCCTTGAGAACCCTTCCCACCACCACCACCCCACAGGCCAGGTGATCTGGCCCAGGAGCCTGCAGATCACATCACAGCAGGTGTGACACACTCCAGCTTGGTCAGGGTGAGCTCAGCTCCCAGGGACACCCAGGCCAGAGGAGGGAGCGACAAGGGTATGAGAGGCCCTTCCCTCCAGTGGGGCCGAGCAGTGGGTAGTGTGGGCACAACGTGGGGTCTCCCGGGCAGCCAGTGCTCACCCGTCCTAGCTTGGCCTGCAGGGGGGACTCCATTCCTCACCCAGCCAGGACCATCTGTTACTTACAACAATAATAAAATGAATAATTGACACACCTCCCACCTGCTATGAGTAATTAACTCACGAAAGCATCAAGGCACCCCAAGGAACTCCCAGAGCTCCTTCATGTGAGTCTCCAAACCCATCCAAGCCTAACCCTCCCAGCTGGTCCACCTGCCCCTCCCCCTCAGCTTTGAGGGCAGCACCAGGGTCCTTCAGGCTTCACAGCTCCACCCCGCACCAGCGCTGGCTGCACAGCATTGCCTCACTTCATCCAGCCCGCAGCCCTGAGGAGAGGCAACAGCCCAGGAAGGCTTGTTCAGAGCACACACAGAAAGGGCTGGCCACAGGACCAGCCTGCAGGGCAGCCCAGGCAGGAAAAGTCTGCGCCTCTGGGTCTGAGTTTCCACAGCGACAAAATGCAGCTCCTCACCATGGAAATGCATGGGGCCAGGGTTGGGCACATGCTCCTACCTCCCAAGAAGGAAGGCACCCCTGCTGTGGCTGGGACCCAGGCCACACCTACGTGGAATCTGGGCCGAGTGATATTCACATTGGGTGGGTCTGAGTACCAGAGGCCTGGAGAACCCAAGGACAGAAGGTGAGGGAGGGTCCACCAAATCTGGACAGCCTTGGTGGGGGTGGGGATACAGGCTTCCCTAACCAACCCATCAGAACGCAACCCTCCCAGCCCCCTCAGCTTCTGGGTGAGCCAGCCTCCTCCTCGGAAGCCACTCTTTGTTAACAGCGTTGCCACGGCAACTGGATCCAGGGAGAACTCTCTCTTCAAGGAAGAGTCTGGGGTGACACTTGGAGAAACAGAAGTAGTGGTAACAACAAACAGGGTGCTGGCTTCCCAGCCCTGCCCCCACTCTTCTTTCCTGAACAGGTCGGAGTCCCAGACAATGCCCTTGCCTGTCCCAGAGCTCTCAGGTCTGCTCTCCTCTCTTCTCCCTGAAGGGGCAGCAGCAGCGCCGCCCAGGCACCTCTGCACACACTCCCAGATGCCTCTTTGCCTCTGCCCCACCGTGCATAGTGGCTCAGAGACTCCACACACATCCCACAAATGTTTGCTGAATGTTTCCCACTAATGCAGCTACCATCTTGGAGCTGGGGGCCAACAGCCCTGGTGTAGGCAGGACTGCAAGGACTCACAGACAAGTACACCAGGGGCAGCGTGCTCCAGAGAGGCCTGGGGCACGCTGCACAGCAGGAAGGTGCAGGAAGGCACCCCAGGAAGGCTGGGAGTCAGCTGGTGGGGGAGCGTGGCGGGGAGTACCAGCAGAGGCCAAGGCCAAGTCCTGCGTGGGGAAAGAAACTGCAGGGGAAGGATGGGGAAGGATGCTGCTGCAATTGTCCAGGCCAGGGGGTGGCAACCTTGCCCACAGAGGTGGCAGTGTGCAGGGAGAGGTGGAAGGGGTAGGAGAGAGATCAGACTGGCTGATGACTCAATGCAAGGGGACCCCACTGCCCATCTGCTCAGATGGGGAGCGTGAGGCAGGCTGTGCCTGGTGACCCTGGAGTCATGCAGCAGGCACACATACGGACGGAGCCGGAGGACAGACAAGGGCTGACAAGAGTTAGGAATGGATCAGAACCAGGAGGGAACAGAAACTGTGCCTGGAGGGCGCTTGGGCTCAGGCCCTGAGGACCCCAGGACACAGGAGGCCTGCAGGGAGGCCAGAGGACCAGAAGGAGAACCAGGGGCCAGCTGAGCGTGGGAGATAGGTGCCTGGGAGTGGGTCCAGTGGATGTCCACAGCCTCTCCAGAAGATTCCCTAGGCTGATGGGGGCGCATGCCAGGTTGGCATGGGCTGGGATCGGGCGGGAAGCTAGGACATGGAGGGAACAAGCCAAGGACACGTCTTCGCAGGCAGCCAGCACAGGCGAGGAGAGGCAGTGGCTGGGCAAGGTTTGTGTTGTTTTCAAGATGGGGGAAGCTTTATGCAAATAACTTCACCTGAGAGTCCCATCACCTGTCCACCAGGCAGTGACATCTGCACATCCCACGCATGAAGTGCTCACCCCAAGCTGCTCGCTCGGTCTGCAATCAGGGAGACTCCCTAAGGCCCAGGCCCAAGGCAGAGCTCGAGGTGGGGAGGGAGAGCACACACTCTGTTCTCCTGCGCTGTGTCTGCATCCCAGCCCTGAGAGGACCCTGAGGAGCTTCTATGTCAAATGGATAGACATTTTTAGAGACAGGGTCTCACTATGTTGCCCAGGCTGGTCTCGAACTCCTGGCCTCAAACAATCTTCCTTCCTCAGCCTCCCGAAGTGCCGAGATTACAGATGTGAGTCACCGCGCCCAGCCATTTCCAGGCCAAAAGAATGAGGTGCAGAGAAGCCTCCCAGGGGAGGGCCACTGGGTGTTGCCCAGAATGATGCCCAAAGGTGCCACGTGGTTCTTAGGAGCCACTTTTGTAGAGCCTTCAGCCATCTGAGGCCACATGGCTACTCACTCCCTGCTTAACTGCCCTCTCCCCTGTCCGGCTCGCCGTATTCCCTGTGGATCCTAACACCTCACCCCTCTTGGCCAGACAGCCCTCTCGGGCCCTCTCACCGCAGTGCCCGGGGCAGCCCTGCCAGCTTTCTCAGGAGGTGCATCCCGAGGCTGAGCCCCTCCCTCACTCTGAGCAGGCCGGGAGACGAGGATGAGGGTCTCTAGCTTTCCTTCACCAATGCCAGCTGACCTTCCAAAACCCTGCTCTGGGGTCATTAGGCAGGACATTCTGAAAGGACTCATAGCAGCTAGCCCTCTCTGGACTGAGCTGGAGCATCTCACACGCACCGACAGCCCCGGGCTCCATGCCCAGGAGGTGAGAAGGGCACACACCAGGGAAGAGGGCAGCGAGCCCTCCCCAGACCCCTGCAGGTCAGGAGGCCTTGCAGGAGACCAGTGGGTGTCAGAGGCCCTCCCCACGGCTGTGGGCCCATTGGTGCCACTTCAGCGCCTCTCCCTCCCCCAACATGTACCCTCACTAAGTAAACACTCATCTGCAGGCATGAGGTGGGCAAGGAGGGCAAGGGAACCAGAGGCAGCCCGGAGTGGGCAGAAGTTATAGGAGGCAGGTTTCTGCTCAGCATTTGGAAGCTCTCAGAGAAAAACAGCCAGAGCTGACCAGGGCTGAAGCAGAAGGCCTCAGGACTGGAGGGAGGGAGTGGGAGGGAGGAGCCCGGTGGGGGGCAGGGAGGGATTTGGAGATGCCTTGAGTCTTCCTCCCCTCCCCCAGCCACACCCCTGGGATCCACCCCCAGCACCCCAGGGCCTCTTCTCTGGGGTTGGGGAGGCACCGGCCCACCTGGCCTCTCTCCTGAGAGGCTGCAAAGTCCCCAGCCCTGCCTTGACAGAGCACCTTCACTTGACCTGTTGGACGATCTGGCTTCTGCCAAAAGCAGAGCCAAAAACCAAAGGCCAAACAAAGCTTTCCAATCCTGCCTTTGGCTGGCACTCTACAGGTGGGGAGGCAGGCCACACCCAAGTGCCCCCGCCTCCATGGTGGTCTATTCCTCCCCTGGCTGGGCCCCCTCATTGCCGGGGGGCCACTTGTGCAGTGCTGCCCTTCCCACTCAGGCTGGGCCCTCCCAGCCACTGTCCAGCACAAATGCCATGGCGCCCAGCATTTCTCCCTCCTTCTCCTCTCCCTCTCCTCCTCCCCCCTCCCCCTTCCCCTCCTCCTCCTCCTCTTCTGCCTGCAGTTGCTAAGTTACACCAAAACCCCTCTGCTCTGTGTGAACTGTTCCATTTCCACAATTTGCCAGGTGGAAGGGAGCCATCAGCTTGAAGATGACTCCCAGAGAAAAACAAAGTCGCTGGCCGGCTTTTGGGGCCCAAGGCACACCTAGGGACACCTGCTTAGGCTCCCAAACTCCAAGGGGCCATGTGCAGGAGTACCACTCTGTACTTCACCAAGGAGCCTGAGGGCACCACACTGTCACTCCCTTCTCAGGGGCAGGGCCTCCAGCTGGGTCACTAAGGCCCACCACCCTAAGGACAAACAAAGGCTGGAGAGGAGAGAACCCACCCACCTGTCCCCAGGCCACCCAGCTGAGGTCCTCCTTGTCCTCCCACTCTAAGGTTTCCGAGCAAAGTACCACTGGACATCAGGGTGGAAATGCCTTCAGAAGTTATCAAAACCATGGTGTCAGTCCACAGATGGGGAAACCAAGTCTCAGAGGGGCCTGCCCATGCTTCACAAGTCAAGACCGGTGGTCTTCCAGCTCCCAGTTCAGGACAGACAGGGGCTGTTGCTTTGCTCTCTAGACTCCCTGTCCCAGCAGAGAAGGGTCCAGACCTAGGACAGGCTGGGCTGGGCAAGATTGCATCCAGGGGGCAGCGGTAGAGCCCCAAGGGCAGAGAAGACCAGGACCTCCCTGAGGTTCCCCTTCAGGCCAACTGGTCCCCACGTATGCTGGGCTCCGCGGTAGGTGGCCATTTGGCCCCTTCTCCTGCCCCGACAGTGGGAGAAAAATGACCGTGGTGGGGAGGGTGAACCGGAGGTGGGGGACTCACTGCTCTGAGCAGGAAAGGAGAGAGCCCTGGCCGCCACCAGGTCTCAGTCCCCGGGTGGCTCCCAAGAGGCAGGCGCGGCATCTCTGTAAATATCCACCAGGTCCAGCACTCAGAGGCAGCCAGAAACGCAGGGGGCAGGGACCTGCCAGCGCATCCCTCCCAAAACAGCAAGAGATCCCCCTCCACTCACACACTCGGCCAGAATCAGCTACATCTGCCCCAGTTCCTGTGCAAGCAAAGCCAGGGCAAAGAGAGCACGGTCCTTCAAATGACCCTTGCCCACGGGGCAGAAGGGGACACCTCTCCATGTCCCTGGCCCTCTCCCCTCAAATGCAGAGCTCACGCCCCAATTCCTCACCAAACAGCAACGGTGTGAGATGCCAAGACGGGGGCCCAGAATGCAGAAGAGCAGATGGAAACTTCCAACTGCGCAGCCCCAAGATCCTCAGATTCCCCAGCCCCCTCCCCCACGCCAGGCCCGGAACACGGACCTGGCCGCGGTGCCCACGCCCGGCCGCCGCGTGCGCTCCCACCACACCGGCCCGGGGAAGCCCGGAGCCCTGCAGGGCTGGTGGGTGCAGGGGGTCCCGGCGCCGACCGGCCCGGGCGGAGTTCTCAGCAACTCCGTGCGCTGGGCTCCCGGCCGCCCTCTCCGCGCGCGCGCGCGCCCCGACCCGCGCCCGCAGCCTGCGCCCGGGTCCCACGACGGCCGCGTCCGGAGGGATCCCGGGCCCGCGCCCACCCCGCCCTGCCCGCGCGGGCCACCGGAGGGGATGCCCGCGGGAGGGAGGAGGGAAGGACAGAAGGTCGGCGGCCGCTGCCTACCTCGGTCCGGGCCAGCGTCTCTCCCGCGCCGCCCTCGCGCCGCAGTCGGGCCCCGAGCAGCGCGCGGCCCGCGCCCGCGCCCGCGGCGGCTCATGCTCGGCGCCCGGGCCCGCGGCCGCCCCCGCGCTGCGCCAGCTGCGGGCAGAACTGCTCCCTCCGCGGCCGACGCCGGGGAGCGCGAGCGAGCGCCGAGTGGGCACGGTGCGAGCAGGCGCGAGAGCGCGGGGAGCGTCAGGGGTGCGGGGCGAAGGTGCGGGTAGAGGGAGGGCGCTGGCCAGCGCGCGGGGCGGCCGCGGGGCGGGGAGGGCGCCAGGAGAGGGCGGGCCAGCCTTTCCTTTGAAAAAGGACCAGGCCACAACCCAAAAGGTGATAAGTCTCAGCGGACTCCCGAGAGCTGCCAAAATCTGCATGGGGCCTCTGACAGTGACAGCGCTTCTGTGGGCAAATCCTGGTCCCACAGGTAATTCTCCTTAACTGTCACAATCACCCTGTAAGGCTGGTGTTTTGTTCCCATTGGACAGATAAGTAAACTGATGCTCGGGGAGGTGAAGTCCCAAAGCCACCTTGAGAGGTAACACAGAACCTGCTCCACCAGAACCCAGGAGGTGGATCCAGGTCTGCCGGTTTCCGTGGAACCTGCTGTCTCTCTGAAGGGACACTCCTGTCATGTGGTGACAGCCCTGGGGGTCAGGAATGGCTCTTTTAGGCAGACTCCGGCCAGCAGCCCATAGGGTGAAGGGGTCTGTGTGGAAGGCAGGGACGAGGCTGAGGGCTTGCTACTCAGCACGCGTTTCCTGAACTGCCGTGGGTGTGCCAGGTGAACTGCCTTGGGTGTGCCAGTGGGAAACAGCCGTGAAGGCCGTCTGGCTGGAGTTTGCATTCTTGTGGGAAGTAGGCAGTGAGTGAAACACGAGAAAATAGTTCATGTGTCAGATGTTACAGGTCCCTGGAGAAAAACACAGCAGGGAGAGGGGATAGAGAGTGCAGTTTGTGGGGTGTGGGATTCTTTTTTCTTTTTTGTTTTTTGGAAATGAGGTCTCACTATGTTGCCCAGCCTGGAGTGCAGTGGCTATTCACAGGTGCAGTTTACAGGGCACGATAGCCTCAAACTCCTGGGCTCAAGCAATCCTCCTGCCTCAGCCTCCCAAATAGCTGGGACTACAGGCATGCGCCACCATGCCCAGCTAATTTCTTCTATATATTTTTAGTTGTTTGGCTAATTTCTTTCTATTTTTAGTAGAGACAGGGTCTTGCTCTTGCTCAGGCTGATCTCGAACTCCTGAGCTCAAACGATCTACCCGCCTCAGCCTCCCAGAGTGCTAGGATTACAGGTGTGAGCCACTGTGCCTGGCCACAAATTGTTTTTTTATTATCATTTAGCTCATGATATTTTAAAATTTTCATTTTTACTTCTCTTTTAGCCCGTTAGTTATTTGGAAGAGTATTGCTTATTTCCAAATACTAGAGGATTTTCTAGCTGTCTTTATGTTATTGGGTTCCAGTGTAGTCACACATCAGGCAGAGTGTGCACTCTAATGACTGCAATTTTCTGAAATCTGTTCATATATTCTTTATAGCCCAGAATATGTTCTATTTGGGTAAATGCCCCATCTGCCCTTGAAAACAATGAATATTCTATATATTTCAGTTAAGTCAGGTTGTTTAATCAAGTTCAAATTCTTTATGTTATTAGTGAAATGGATCTTGTATTCTGTCAATTCCTGAGAAAGGTGACTTAAAAACTCCAATGTGGCCTCAAACTGGAAACAACTCAAAAGTCCTTCAGTAGGCGAATGGGTAAATGAAGTGCAGCAGATCCATCCGATGGAATACTGCTGAGCAGCGAAAAGGAACACGCTGTTATTCAGTGCAGCAACTTGCATGGTTCTCAGACACGTTATGTTAAGGGAAAGATGTCAGACTCCACAGGTTCCATTCTGTGTGATTCCGTGTATGTGAGATTTATATGACATTCTGGAAAAGGCAAATCTGAGGGGACAGAGAGCAGATCGACAGCTGCCAGGGGTTGGTGGTAGGGAGATGGGTTGACTGAGCATGGGGAAGACTGCAGGGCAGTGAAGTGATCCTGTGCTTTGGGCTGTAGTGGTGGTCACCTGACTCTGCATTTGTCAAGACTTAAAGTAGCTATACACCAAAAAGAGTGAATTTTTCTGTATGAAGATCTAAACATTTTTTATTCACCAATATAATTAGAAGCTTTTGTGAATATTTTGTTATCTCCTTTTGTTCGGATGTTGCCGCTGAGCTTTTGGCTTGCCCTCTTTTTGCAACATCTGTTTTTATGGGGGCAATCAGGCTGGTTCATTGCTGCCAGTGAACCCCATTTCCCCTGTTGCCATGGAGAGGGCCTATAGGGTGTGGGGGGGAATAGGACAGAGCAGTTGAAAGACAGTTGCCATAGTCAGATGAAGGACAATGGTGCCTTGGACCAGGATGGTCATGGTTGTGGTGAGGAAAAGTATTTGCAACTGGGCATGCACTGCAGATAGGGCCAAAAGTACCTCGGGCAGAGAAAAAGGAGGAGCCAGGGAAGACTTCAAGTTTCTGAGCCTGGATGCGTATCAGTCCTTTTGCCCAGAGCACTCTGCCTGCATCCCTTTCGCCATGCCCGGGTAGGCACACGTGCCCGGTTCCATGATGCAGCTCTTCCAGCGAAGATTTTAGGCAGGGGCTTGCTATGGCCACACACTTCCCCAGTGTCCTCCCAGGTCTCCTCTGATGGGGGTTGCAGGCGGGCACTCTTTTGCAGGAGGGTCTTCTGGCTGTGGCTGTGAGCCAGGACAAGGGGGGCTGGGAAGTGCATCCCAAGGTGTGTCTGCACAACAGGACACCACAGAACTTTGACTGTTGCTTTATTCATGCTGGCTTTGGGGTAGAGGGACTTCTACAAGCTGTGGGAACTAAAACTCATATGTCCATGACATTTCGGCCACCTACTGTTATTGTCCCACAGACATTGTCCTGCCCTAAATGAGCTCCTCCTTCAAGATCTCTGAGGTAGACCTTTCATCACCACCACTGCACCTGCTCGCAGCTCTTCATTCCCACGGTGTCCACGGATCACCAACTGCACCAGGTCCTCTAGATCACTGGTCGCCATCCCCTCAAGCCACGTCTTCCCAGGACTTCAGCTTTGCCCTCCTGACCCCACTTGCCAGCCCACTCAGCTTTGTTCCCACAGAGCAGCCTCTCAGTTATTCCCTCGCCAGTACCCTATGTGTCCTTGCTCCTTTTACCTTCTTGTCTCCCACCTGGCAAAACTGCAGGGACAGATGAAGCCAGCTCTGCCTTCTCAAAATGTCCCCTTAGGTACCTCAGTGTCCTAGAGGAAAGTACACAGCCCGGCACTCACGCCAAATGCACAAGGAATTCGCAGTGACACTGAGGACTCAGCTCTCCTCAGTCATCCTCTTATGTTCCTGTCTCTCGTTTTTGTAAATTGTGAGCTATACCCTAGATACAGAAGAGTGTGCGAAAATGTGCCTGTGCAGTTTCAGGAGTGACCGCCATGAGAACACCCATGAAGCTGCCACCAGGGTAAGCACTAGGGCCCTGGGCCGAGAGGCCTCTGTGCCCTCCCCTCCCTCCCCAAAGTAGCCATCATCCCTAGAGAGCAAGGCTAGGTTTTCAACCTCTGTGAGTCATACTCTGCATTTTCTACTGTCACTTGTTTGTATCATCAGCATTACCTTTGTGAGAGTCACTCATGTTCGTGGAGTAGCTGCTGTTTATTCATGCCCACCATTTGCACTGCCGTGTGGGTACAGCAGCCTATCCAGGAGTTCACTTTCCAAGGTTTTGCTTACCTGCAGCCAACTGGCGTCCAAAAATATGTGAGTACAATACAGTAAGAATATGTTGAGGGAGACCACATTCACAGGACTTTTACTACAGTACATTGTTTTAATTGTTCTATTTTATTATTGGTTATTGTTAATCTCTTACTGTGTCTAATTTACAAATTAAATTGTATTAGAGGTATGTCTGTATAAGAAAAACATAGGATCTTTAAGATTTAGTACTGTCCAGGCTTTCAGGCATCCACTGGGGGTCTTGGAACATATCCCCTGCAAATAAGAGGGGATACTGTGTACTGTAATATCTCACCACAAAGAAAGATAAATATGTGAGGTAATGCATATGTTAATTAGCTCAATTTAGCCATTCCACAATGTATACATATTTCAAAACAACATGTTGCACATGGTAAGTATATACTTTTATTTGTCAATTTAAATAATTAATTTTAAAAAACATTGTAATATATTTATTCAATTACTAATAGGCATTTGGGGAGTTGACATATTTTTGCTATTATGAAATAGTATTCTGTTATGAATATTCATCCATTCACTGAACAGATATTTCTTGAGCAACTACTATATACTGGGTTGCACTGGTTTTTAGCATGTTTATAGAGTTGTGTAACCATCCCCACAATTGATTTTAGAATGTTGCCATCACCCCAAGAGGAAACTCTGAACCATTTAGCCATCATTCCCAACCCTCCCTTCACACCCTTCTCCCCCAGTCCTTAGCAACTGTTAATCTTCTTTCTTTTTTAGAGGAGGGGGAGGCACAGAGTCTCACTCTGTCACCCAGGCTGGAGGGCCGCGATGTCATAGCTCACTGCAACTCAGACTTTGAGCTCAAGTGATCCTCCTGCCTCAGCCCACCACACCCGGCTAATCTTTTTTATTTTTTGTAAGGCAGGATCTTGCTCTTGATCAGGCTGGTCTCAAACTCATGAGTTCAAGCGATCCTCCCTCCTTTGCCTCCCAGAGTGCTAGAATTACAGGTGTGAGCCACTGCACTTGGCCCATTAATCTACTTTTTGTCTTTATAGATTTACCTATTCTAGACAGTTCATGTAAATAGGAACCATATAATCAGTGGCCTTTTGTGACTGACTTCTTTCACCTTGCATAATGATTTTTTCATTATTTTTTAATTGACAAATAAATATCATATATTTATCATGTATAACACGTTGTTTTGAAACACGTATGCAGTGTGGAATGGCTAAATCAAGGTAATTAGCATATGCATTGCCTCATGTACTTATTATTTATTTGTGGTGAGAACACGAAATCTACTCTCTCAGCAATTTTCAAGAATACAGTACATAGTTATCAACTATAGTTACCATGTTGTACAATAGATCTCCTGAGCTTTTTTCTCCTGTCTAAACGAAATCTGGTATCTCTTAACCACCATTTCCCCAACATTCCCCACCCCACTCCCTGGTAACCACCATTCTAGTCTCTGCTTTTATGAGATCAGATTTTTTAGATTCTACCTATGAGCGAAATCATGCTGTATTTGTCTTCCTGTGCCTGGCTAATTTTATTTAACATAGTGTCTTCCCAGTTCATCCATGTTGTTGCAAATGACTGGATTTCCTTTCTATAAGGCTGAATAGTCTCCACTGTGTACATGCGCCACATTTTCTTTATCCGTTCGTTTGCTGATGGACACTTAGGCTGGTTCCATATCTTGGCTGTTGTGAACAGAGCTGCAGTAAACATGGGAGCGCAGGTATCTCTTCAACATACTGATTCCATTTCCTTTGGATGTGTACTCAGTGTAGGATTGCTAGATCTTTGCTCAGTTTTCCATTGTTTATTCTTGTTCTTACTGATTCAGAAGATGTCTATACAGCCTAGGCCCTAGTGCAATGAGAGCCAAATGTGTTACAAACATCTCCTCCCCACTTGTGGCTTATATTTTCACTCCCTTTGTGCTGTCTTTTGATGGAGACAATATCTGAATTTCTGTGCTACAGTTCCTCTTGTGACTCTCTTCCTTTATGGCTTGAGCTTTTTAATCTACTCTTTTCTAAATTCTCCAAACATTCCCAACAATTTCAAATCCTCCAGGCCTTTCCAAACCTCCAGCCTTCTCTCTATTTCTCTCTCTCTTTTACCTCAAAGGAAATTGGAAACCATCATCAAAACTGTCTCAACTCTTACCCCCAAATTTATACATTTGTCTGCACACCCCACCCCCGTCTTCTGTCACAGTGAAGGACATTCTCTCACAGGTCACTCTCTCTCCCTCTGCCCTAGGTACTATTCCCCTACCACTGACTTTAATATTATGCCATCAAATGTACCCTTCTAGTGGAGGGAAAAAATATCTTCCCTATACCCTTCTAGCTTCTCAGCTGGAGCCCCTGTTACAAAAGACAGATAAACAAAAGAAAAACAAATAGAGGTTTATTAAAATGTACATCTCATATATACATGGGAGAAATTCAGGATGAGTAAACACATCCTGAGTTTACTCAGGTGGCTAGAACTTGGGCTTAAATACCATCTTCAGCTAAAACCAGGGAAGAAGAGTGTTGGGAAGGCCAATAATGGAGATGTGACCAGGAAAAGCAGGGTAAACCAGGTTTGTCATGCAGACTTAAGTCTGGGCCTTCTCCATTGATCGAGTCTCTGGTGATTTAGAGTCCTCCTCATTGTCCCTGTACAGACAGGGAGACACCCTTATAAATGGAGATTGTCTTTATAAATTTCCCTTATAAAAGGCCAACTTATACTTTGATTTTAGAGCTTCTCCTGAGTCTGCTGTTTCTCAAAATAATCAGCTCAAAATAATCCTTATGCCAAAGAGGCATATTTTGGATGTGTGAAATTAAATAATTCAAGCTTAAAGATGTTGGAACTTCAAATTATTTTGAGCCTTGATAGGAATGTGGCTATGTGGCCTGAGTCATGTAGCATGCAGCTGCCACTTCTGCTTTTTTCTGTACATTAGGACAAACCTTGCAGTGCCAGAGATAACACCCCCTTTAGATCATCACCCCTCCTTACAAAATGTTTAAGCAATCTTCCTTGGAATGTAGTAAGCTGTAACCAATCAAATTATTGTAATGTATGTATTGACTTTGTATGGAAAATGTTGCAACCCAAATAACTGACTGTATAAGTGAAACCTTAACTTCCCCACTCTGGAACACTGACCCCACTCATTCAGAGCCTGTGTCTCCCAGGTGTCTATCCTCAAGCTTTGTGGTCAAATAAACTCTATATTTAATATGTTTTCTGAATCTTATTAATTAAGATTATCAGGTTGTCTATTCTGCCATCCTACAGGCATATTATAGGGCAGCCTATTCTGCATCCTACACCCTCTGCTCTCTCTCTTTAATGTCCCCCATTGACACATCTAACGCTTCTCTTCATGAGATACCTGGGGCCCTGTCAGCCTCGCAGGTCCCATCCTGCCTCTCTCTTCCCACTCAGAGCCAGGCTTCCCTGCAGAATTGACTGTCTCCACACCTCACTCCCGCCAATCTGCCTGCATCTCAAATATTGGATTAAAATCATTCTTGTTGAGCTTGCCAATAACTCACCAGTAATTTCAAACACTCGATCTGACCATGTCTCTCCCTTCCTTGAGAGATGACAGTCATTTGCCATCACATTTAAAGGTCAAGAAAAAGTTCCATGAATGTTAACAACTTGAAACACTTGTCCTTTTGTCAAAAAAGAGAAAGGTGTAACATGAATTTCAATAACTCCTTTTAGTAATTTGCCGCGTGGTGATCAGCAAACCTCTCTATGGTACACAGGATTTTCATGGTCATTCCCCATCTCCTCCCAAACATTAAGATGTAACTATTTGGGTTTCCAGTCCAACATGTAAGGAGCTTAGGCATCACCATTATGTCCTAACAACAAGTAAAATGCTGCACAAACTGAAAAATCAACAATTCTTCTTAGACTCATCATGTAAGAGACCAAAAATGGTCACAAACAGATTTTCACATTCTTGTAAAGGCTTGCCTACGTGCAAACATACTTGTAAAGGCTTGCCTACGTGCTAACTGCCTACTTCTGCTTCTGAGATAACGGCTTGCTTGCAGAAACCG